>JAQFZF010000435.1:0-18001 GCA_034695365.1 Enchytraeus norvegicus
TGTCATATGACGAAGACAATAGACAACCAACCCGAGCATTGTAGTCTCAATCATTATACTGTATCACTGCGTAACGCATAACGCGCAACGGTTTAAGGGAATTATTATATAGGATATTCTATTTAATGCACTATTGCAGATAGCACGTTAACTACTCCTCAAGTCTGTGGGATGACTGTAAGTGGGTGCTTCAACCTGATCGGAGCCTGGACTATGGGACTGGAAAATGTTTGCTATCCACAGAATGTGGGAATCTCCATGGGTAAGGGAAGCAACGAATACGTCGTCCTGCAGGTAGCTTTATTCAATATTGTGTGAAGTCTTACAACTAGAGATCTATCCCTATATCTAGTGCACTGCCAGATGGCAGGTCCAAGATACATATTCGGAAACACAGTCTGCTATCACGCTCACTAATGAGCACTCCATCGATCATCAGGTTGATCCCATCAAATAGGGCATGCCTTTACCAAACCTAAAATGTAACCTTTTTTCTTTTAAATATATATTCTGATATCTGAGATGGTTTCCCGTTGCCTTCCTCAGTATGAAAATTTCTGTGTTAGTCGGCTTTTACGAAACATGTGCAGTTTTGAGTTGGTCTATTCTTAAGTTTCCCGGATCCAACACGGGAGCACAACTAGGGATAATCTCAGTAAAAGACTTAATATTTCAGAACTCTGTACTGCTTTGCAAAGACGAAGACATTTCACTATACTATGGTTGCCTTTTAAATTTATGCAGTCACTAGAATTATAAATTAGCATCCCGCAAGTTCAAATGGTTTTAGCTTATCATTTGCTTTTAAAATTATTTTGTATATCTGTATATCTGGCCCCTGAATATCTGAATATCTGAATATCTGGCCTGCGATATCTTATTGTGAGAAATTTGTTGATGCATGTAAAGACGAATTTGAGTAGGCTACATAATTATATGAAATCCTTTAATTAACGGAAATATTAATTTTTGCATTAAATATAGAGGGAAACATAGATATTTGATGCGATGATGGGTTAAGAGATTGTGGTACAGGCAGAAATTGTTTGATTGCGCTGTAGTTGGAAACTTTGTTTAAATTGAACTTTCTACTTGAAGATCAACATATTTCTCAAAAATACTATCGGCACTGATCAACGGCTCATGACTTTTTTCTAATCCTTATGTTTTCACACATGACATACACATATGCTGGTTTTCCTTTCTTAGTTTTTGTTTCTTGTGTTTTATTATTTTTATCACTTCATAATTATTCTTGCCTTTTCCATACATCACCTCTATAGCAGCAACCGCAGATACATGAATAACCTCCAGTCTTCAAGACACACCCGTGCCCAATTTTCGGGGTTATAATGTCGACCAGGCAGTGATTTGTTCCACGACACTATCCATCACTCAATTCTGAGGCAAAAACTATAACCTTTTCACTCAAGTACCCCGTCGGTATTTGAAATTGTAATAAAAAATATACATTTAATTTTTAGATACACTGGAATAACCCTATGAAATATGCAGGACAATATGACTCCTCAGGGATGTCGGTGTATTACACGGATATCATGCGTCCTAACCAGGCAGTGGTACCAAGAATGGGTCAGAACGACCTCACAATACCACCAGGACAGCCAGTGGTGGAACAGGTGGGGTACTGTACCTCAAAGTGTACCAATGCTCTGGGTGATAGAAAACTGCAGATCATTGGTGGATCACTGCACATGCATCTAATGGGTAAATAAGAGCGAATTTATACAAAACTACAATAACCTACAAAGTGAGTTTAGCGTCCTTTTAATCATTTGACGACGATGTCAGGGACGTCACGACTGTAAGGGTCGTAATCATTACATATGTGTACTGGTATCTCAAATAACATATTGTATTCTCAACAAACGCATTAATTAAATTGCATATTTCGTGCGAAGAAAGTTTACCGATGATTAGGAAGCATACATGTAGAAATTTTGTGTAGGATTAGCAAAGCAAGGATCAGCTATGACGAATGAATTGTACAGATGACGAAAAATGAACAGGATCTCGTGGTCAGTAAAAGAACCATAAATATAAATATTCAGATAAGTTTATCGCGAATTTGTACAGGCTAAAAAGAAACATTAACAGTCACTTTAAATATATTGCAAACCTACAAACTAAGAGATCTATTAAAACGAAACCTTAGCTTAAAGTGAACTTCTTAAGCTAAGTTTAACGTCAGTCTCGACTGTATGAAGCACATCAGCAACAAGAGAGCCATGGCGCACATACTGATCCGCAATCGAGAAGCGTCACCAACGCGCCTGCATCTTCAACCCAGATATCTTCATGTAGGCCTATTCCAATTTAGAGCGACATCGTTCTATGACAGCAAAGCCAAGATAGATCAAATCTATCAGCCTTGACAAAACTTATTTCCGATCAATAAACCACGACGGTTGCTATTTATTTAACTGTTATCAATAATTTACAACAAATCTGCAAATGTAATGTTGTATCAGCTAGGGTAAAGATAATAATTGTGTTACAACAGGGAGGTCTGGGTCAGCGGTACTCACACATAACGGTGTAGACGTCACACTCATATCAGAACCCTTCAGTTATAACGCTCCTATCATTCACTAGTAAGTCCGTTTACATAGATTACGTTTAAATCAAGCATTATTCTAAATGCTACTTTACAGTGTAATTTACAATGAGTACTAGGATAGCAGCTTGTTTTTTCTATTCGTATATTCTAACATATGACAGAGCGAACATGCCAGTTTCCTTTCTTATTTGCTGTTTTAGTATTTTAGTATTTTGTGACACAACATGATTTATCGTACCTTTGCTTTTGATAGCGCTTCAATAGCCTCTAGCGCAGATACACGATAAACCTTCCATCTTCCAGGCACCGATGCGCACCCGTGTCCAAGGATGTCGGGGATATTTTGTCGACTGACCTGGGAATCGTTCCCACGCCACTAGCCGTCGCTCGTTCTGAGTCGAGCACTCTCACCGCTTCACCAATCCCTGTGGGCATTGATGTAAATTGTTGAGAATTTCGTGCGGAATGCCGCTACATGTCAGTTGCAACTAGCATTATATGATGATCAATTTAATTATCGTGGATGATGTGCTTAGCTTTTAAACAAGTTAATTTAGAGAAAGTCAACTTAAGTTCGCAACAATATTTTTGGGGTAGTTAAACTCCATGACTCAAATTGCAAGGATAAATTGGAAATTGCTCAGGAAAAACTCCAAAAGGTGGTAGGGTCTACCAGAGAGCAGTAATTGACTCGAATGTGCAACTATGCTATCGATAACCAAAAATATAAACCTCACAATGCAACATCTTAATGGCCAATGTATGTTTATTTCTATTTATAGTTTTAATCAGTACTACAATTTCTCGGCTGGAGATCAGATTAAGATCACCTGCAGGTACGACTCTACCGGCAAGAATATAACAACGTACTGGGGACAGTCGACGAGCGATGAGATGTGCTTTGTGTTCCTAATAATCATTCCAGCTATCGAAGGGTTCCTTGATTGTGGTCAATACAAGTCCTCAGATGTCTGCTCGCTGAGCGATAACGTCACGTATGCAGGCTGTGATTATGTAGGACTAGAGCAAAGCATTGGAGCCATTGGAATGTTTTGCAACACTAGCTGTACGCCTCAATGCATGCAGTTTATTCAGATGATGAAGAATACAAAGTGCTTTGATATAGAAATAGGAGAGTACATAAAAGAATTTTGGCCGATGAATGATCCCAGAATAACGCTCGTGCTTGAGATTGCGGGATACTGCGTTGCTAAAGCTGCTGGATTCACGATGGGGTCAGGGAGCTCCATGTCAATGGGACCCGGTACGTCCACCTCTATGGGAGGTGAAGGGACTTCTATGGGACTTGGCATGTCGAGTCCCGGGGGCGCTGGAGGCCCATCGGGATCTATGGAACGGGATGTCGACTAATCCCGGAGGATCCAGGTCAGGTGAAGGTGGTAAGAGTAATAAATGGGTTGTGATCGTGAGCTCAGCAGTAGCCGGGGGTGTCCTCGTCTTGATCATATTGTTTGTTGCTTGCTGCCCCTGTGAGCGTGGCTGGTTCTCTGAACCAGTATCCTACCCATCACAGAGATTCTAGCGCTGCGTTGTGGAATAAGCTGTCAACAATTGAACGTGAATAAGTGAACATTTGTTATTAGTGAGGCATCACATTTAGCCATTCCAACTTTACCCAAAAAGGAATGACATGAACTACATATATGTCAATGACTAATTACTGTCATGTCTATGTTGCTTGCAGGATTAAAAATAATCGCTAATAATTGATTTTCATGCGTTTAACTTGAGAACATTTGTATAATACGCTAACGCAGTTGTCTGGGTTTATCATCTGCTGGTGAACAATACATATAGAAATTGATTGTATGAATGAATTATCACGTTATTATTACGTTATTATTAGAACTATTAAACTTTTTATACTCATTCGCTTGCTTTCAATCAATATTGATATAAGCATATATCCGAAGCTTACAGTTAACTGAGTCTCAGAAGCGCTTTGAACAAAAAACGTAGAGTTGCCTAGCCGGAGACCAAAATGGATGTGATATGCATTTTTCTTAACTCTGTAAGTTTGGGATTTCAGCGATCTATTGCTCTAGTGTACAGTCATAGTGCGTTGCTCTCTGTCCATTACTAGACGCCAGTCGTCTCTTACGAACACTTTCAGGGCACCATTCTCTAACTTGCGAATCAAACAAATGTGTTGTTATTACATGTCGCTTACAGAGGTATATTATTTTTTATTATGGACTTGTCTCATCTCGAATTGATAGAATAGAGTACAATTCTCATTAAAATCACTTCACAGATAGGCTACTGACACAGTGCCCAGTGCAAGCTTCGGCTTTAAGTTAGTTATATTTATATTCTGTACTATTCTACTTCATGATTTCGGTCTGGTTTCAAGGCACAATCCATCTCAATCCCACTTTAAATTCATTTTCAACATTTTCAAAACTACTTTGCAATAGCTTCATGCTGATGCTGATGAAAGGATTATGTCAGGGACTGCTCAACAGCACACATATATCTCAGCAGATCGATACACACAAAACGATTGGTAGGAACATCGGCTGAAGAGAAAACGAGATCCAAAACGGTGCCGGTCTGGTGATAAAGAGACAGTCAGGTGAAGTATGTTATATCCATGGTTGATAAATATGTGTTATTAGCCTACTGCAGACAGTGGAAACAGAAGAACATAATAAAAGGAACATTGAGAAAGTTGGTGACAGCAGAAC
Source organism: Enchytraeus norvegicus (assembly GCA_034695365.1). Lineage (NCBI taxonomy): Eukaryota > Metazoa > Annelida > Clitellata > Enchytraeida > Enchytraeidae > Enchytraeus > Enchytraeus norvegicus. Next base: position 5,290 of record JAQFZF010000435.1, read on the forward strand.
GAAGCTCACGTGAAAAATTGAGAAGGAGATAGGAGTTCAGAGAGGTAGGAAGGTTTACCATATCTTAAAATCTGCAGTGCAATTTGATATCCAATAAAAAATAATAATAATTTCTTTAACTTTTATATTTCTATATCCAATGCATTAGATCTTGTTAATCTCGTTGCTTTGTCAACATACCAATGAATGCATTATTGCCCCAAACCATACTACTATGGAGAGACCAATACTTGACTTATTTTACCCTGCAATACATGGACCAACACAAGCCAACGTTGGCAACATGGAACACTCTTTTCGAAGTAAAAGTAGGAGTAATCTAATTATTTCCTTGGACCTGCCATGTGTAGGCTACGTTCTTATATGTAGAAGCTTATTACTAGGGCGGTTAAAAGTCAATAAAGTCAAATGGAATCAGTTGATGACGATGATCTAAAACGTGCAAAACTGCAATTCAAAGTGATCTACCTCCCCACTGTCAGAAGTTCTTCTTCTTCTTTCAGGTGTCCTGCCTGTTCCCAGCTTTGACGGTCATGGTTTTGCAAATAACTCTATCTCCAGAAAATCTAATCATTTCTACTTGTTCAACGTTCATTCATTCACTGAAACTCTTTGTATAGGTAATTCTTTGTCTTCCTTTGCAACGCTTTCCTTTTCCTTCAATCTTTCCGCTTATGATTATGCTTTCTATTTCTTTAAGTTTTAAGTCGAAATGCGGTCAAAATTTGTCGTTAGGTCAAAAAGTCAAAATTTGTTTAAATATGTCATAATGTCAAAATATACTTACATTTTTCATTGAAACCACTGACATTCACTTATTATCCCAATAATGACTGATGTGTATTAAGATATAGTATACATCAATTGTTGATATGGTAAATAATGTAATTATTAAAATACTGAATTTATTAACAAACATTAATTAATAATTCTTAATTGACGGTTTCTACTGTCGTAGACTATTATTTCCATTCCATTTACAAGTCGTTCCAAGTCATAAAATGATATTATTTATAACATTTAATAGTTATAAAACGTATTATAACACCTTGAATGAAGTTATCGTTTGCAATTTCATGCTCTGAAATCGTTATATCAAAATAAAGTCAAAATTTGACAAAATAAAGGCAAAAAATTTAAATTCTTTAGGTAAAAAGAAATCGCCCTACTTATTACAATAAGGCCTTTACTTTTTGTCCTGGTGTCTGAGAGGTCGATGCTCCTTAATTCCTTTCTCGCTTTCTCCAGCACCTTACCCTTCATACAAATAAAAATCAGTTACAAAGAATATTACTCATATGAAATAGATCAGCGTTTCTCAAACTTGACGGGGTCGCGACCCAGTAAAAATATAAAAGTTTAGTCGACGACCCATCAAGCTTTTTTTATATGGACCTACTATTATAGGCTATTTAGTGTTTTCAAAATCAGAAATGTGTAACTTGCAAGTCATAAAAATTAGATGTGCGTAAAAAGTGCAAATCTTCATTGGCATGCGAAAATAAGAGTTTACTCCTTGTAAGCTTACAAGTAATAAAATAATTGTCTTTAAAAAAATTACTTCATTGAAACCTCGGCGTCGAGTCGGCGACCCACTTGAAAGGAGTCGGTTACCCACGACCCATAGTTTGAGAAACACTGATATAGATAGTAAGGTTAACCTCCTCTGCCTAAATGATTAAATCCAATATTAAATTAAATTATAAATTTAAATTAAATGATATCTCAAGTAAAAAGGATAAAGGTAAAGGTTGTGTGCCATATTCGTTACCGAACGTAGGCGCGGAGCTGATCCCGACCCTGAGTGATTGCAGCACACAGGTGACATAGTCATTAATCTGACGGTGAGGTCGTCAGCTCCACTCTATACAATCCAAATGATTATTGGATCATATATGCCAGACCTGTGTATAACCTTCGCAATATTCAGTAGTAGTCACTTACTTCGTACTAATTGATCCCAAGTATCCGACCCACGAAGGGATGGTAAAGCCTATCTGGCTTGTTGGCCGGCCCTCTGTACATCCCAGATTTTACTCTCTGATTGACTAGACCGGGAATCTAAATCCGGACCTCATGCGTAAAACGCGACACAAGCTGGCCAACGCGCTGACCGAATGAGCCACGGAGACGTACTAGTAAACTTCTAATTAACTTCTAGTAAACCTCTGCAAATACTTAGCGACATATTCCTTAATTATTAAAATCACTCGACTGATTGACGCATTCACGACCTGAAGTCGTCCCTTAGAGTCCCTTTGGGTGAGGAATCGGACGTTAAATCCTCATAGAAAATTAATGAATTCAACTTTAAAATCACACTGATACAATAATATTACGAGTTATAAAATACACATCCCACCATGTTTATGAAAAATCATGATATATAGGCCTACTGGATGTGATTTATGGAACAAATCTTGTGAGGCGGTAGAGCTTCTCGCGATCTGACCCATATCCTCCCTCCCCATGTCATGATTGATGTGGAAGATAAAGGAGACCAGTACCACAACTGACCTCTTGGTTTAAAACTTTAGACAACGACATGCATGACAAAGTTATCTACTGCTTGTATAGTACCTGCGGCCTACATTCTAAGCTACAGCCCATCTTGAGTCGCAGTAGTAGCTTATCAGAGTTGTGAACTACGGTGAAAGAAAAATAAAATACGGTTTAATACGCGTATTTTGAAGAAAAGATAAAAACACGGAAAAATACGGAGATATTTAAAATATAGTCATGAGTGAAGAAGTTTTACGAAGCGCAGTCACTTATATTTTTTACATAGGCCTAGGCTAAGGCTATTGACAAGACATAAAAAGTAGGTGTGTCAGAATGGATCATACCACAAATGGATGTTTATTTTGTAGTAGTATATATGGGCAAAGTCGATTAGTCGTGTACTTAAATCCAAATATTATACGCTGACCCACCCTAATAAGATATTTTCAATTGCCTCACCTGTACTAATTCCCTGTAACTCCCAACCTCACATTTGGATCTGGATGACGGTTCGCTAAAATAGGCTGGGAGGAGCTTGAGCCCCATCCTACCCATCCCTGGGGGCGTTCCTGTTTTTAAGTACAGAAAGTGGTTTAACTACTTTCTTAAAGTTTTAAACTTGATTTTTACTTTTCTTTTTTACTAAACTATGATTAGTAGTTTAACTTCTAACTAATTAAAATTAGTTAATTAAGTCAAAAGTTAAAAGTCGCCAGATCGTTTCCTGGTAGGCCTAATTAGATATTAATGCTATTTAGGCCTATAGTAAACAGTTTATTTTAAAAAAGTCTATCTATGATAGTCGTAGAGATAATTAAAGAGTTAATAACCAATAAACGAGAAACCTCGTATTAATAAATCTTTTTAATGAATTAATTATTTTAAATGATTGAAATATTTTGGCAAAAACACAATTGTAAGCGTAACTACATTGTAGTACTTTTTATTTCCTTTGACAACAACGTAGTGACAAATATAGGCTACCATGCAGTAAATGCGGAACAGATCATAGTGCATCGAACAGTTTGTGTAAAATACTGACAGGTACTGAGATGCAAACGGCCTAAAGTCACATTTTAAGTGGATCAATTTGTATTGCTATGCTAATAAGGCCTGGATTAATAACATTCTGGATTAGAATGCATAAATTATTTCTACTGTAGCCTATGTAGAACTTAAGTTGATATGAAGGTTGATAACACTGAATAAATATTGTGTTATTGCTGTTTGTGGTTCATTTAACAAGTTACAGGAAATACAATTTACAGCATTGTCTTAAGATAGTTATTTTTTTAGTTTAAGAAACATTAGTTAAAGTATTATATTATTTTATATTTTTAAAGTTAGGTGCCCATCACTGCAAACATATTGGTGAAGAAAATGTTTGGTACCGTAACGATTTATTTGACGGATTTGTTAAATATCTCATAAATTGCCATAATTATCCGATTATTATCACCAATAGATATCCATGGCATGAATTCACAAGTACCGTAGCTGTCCACAGTATATCTTTTATAGCTGATATGGCGAGAGAATAGGCCTTTGAAAAAGGCTTTTTATAGATCATTTCACAAATGTGGAGTTGTTTGGAGGGGGGCCCGGCCAATCCCACCATTCAATGGGCATGTAAATCAGGGGTGGCCCCCGCTCCTCTGTTCTACTTCTCTCCTTATCCCTTTGCTCTGGTGCAGGCGTATTGGCCAGACAATGACCTACACCCAGCACAGTGACCCAGACAGTAGAAAACCAACCCGACCCAGACAGTAGACAACCAACCCGAGCATGGTAGTCTCAATCATATACTGTTCACTGCTTCAATGTACGCTGTAGTGCGTAACGCCTAACGGGAGAAGGGAATTATAATATTGATGCGTGGGTAAACCCCTTACATTGGTATCAGCTGGCTGATTGTTTCGCTGAGCAGCCGTTGTGTAGTTACTAGGCCTATAATAGTCATGATTGATTTATATATACAATTCTTTACATTCTTATCGATTGTTAGAACTAATCGAAACATGTGGTCGGCCTATAATATTTAAGAGAAATCACTTTGTTTCCCAGGACCATTATTCTATAGTTAGGCTATAGCCTATTAAATTCAATACAAAAATAATGAGTGCTAATAGTAAACTATTCTACTAATCGAACTAAGGATATTTCCATCCAAGCTGTAAATCGGAGTGATGGGCCACAGGCTCTACAATGACGTTGTGACGTTATTGTTAGTAGGCTTATATGAGGCTTTGTAACAGTGAAGCCTGAGCTCATTCTAATGGCTGGACTGCGTTGAACGTTTCTGCTTTGTGACGGCGATCAAGGAAAACGCTTACAGCAACTTTATCATCGTAAAATATTAGAAAGAATTCATTCACAGGTAATGGACATGCAAATAACTTTTTTAAAGATGATTGTCATCAAATTGACTCGGAACAGCGGCGGAAACCTGGTTCGAATATTGGGGGGGGACAAAAAATGGCTTTCATCGGTCCCCCATATTTCAAAATTTGGCGGGACAATTTTTTTAACAATAGGTAAGCCTATAGATTAGTATGCCCAAATATGGAACGATTACAGCGCGGATTTAGGGGGCCGGGGGCCACGGCTCCCTCTCGACCTCGGGCCACCCGCCCCCATCCTCTATTTGAAAAATTATTGCAATTTGACCAATAAAACACCTATTTTGGACCCTTGTCCCCACACGATATGCCTCGACTTGACTTGCCCCCCTCGGGGCCCCTTTTCTTTTCTTAGAAGTTGATTTACTGAAAATTTATGAATTTTAAATTCATAACAGTAGGCTTGCTTTGACAGAAATAGCCTACAGAGCTTGACTCGTAGCGAGGGGTCTCTCAGACGTCAACAAAGAGCAGTCTTACTGCCCTACTGCCCTGTAACAGTTGTACGGCCCTGATGTACTGTAACAGCCTGATGTTTTGCATAGCTACCGCTACAACTGTTGGTAGCCCCCAGTTGGGTGGGTTACAACGGGACCAGAGAGACAGTATACTGCTGAAGTTATGTTTAGGGTTTGCGATGAGGTTTGTTTGTAATTATTATTATTAATACTAAACAACAGTAAAAACAGGGATTAACGACTTTTCCTACATGAAGTTGACCAAATTTAATTCCTCACAATATGTAGAGATGGGCTAAATGTGGTTTGCTATATTCTCTATCCGAAAGTAAGCGCGGAGCTGATCCCGATCCTGAGAGAGTGCAGCATATTGAAAAAAGTCATTATCGGCTTTGCATGTTTCAGCGCTCTATAAGGACTGAATTCTAATTAATATTATTATTATTACTATGCAAAGGCCTACCTGAACTCAGCTGTATCGAAAAATAGCACGAAGTCAGGCGCGTCTATCCCTATACCTTCATGGCGCAGCCTGCGCCATGAGAGAAATTGGGCGGAGGGAGTGGAAAATACTAGCAACTTTCTGAAATTGGGGAGTGGAAAAAATCAAGTATTCCTTTACCGATAAAGAACTGAGACTGCAGTTAGAAATAATATATATCCCCACTGTAGTGACTGTACAGTGGAAGATATAGAAAATAGCGACAAAATTTAGATTGAACGGTGAAAAAATATTTTGCCTCGCTGCGCTCGCTAAATTTACGCGCTTTATTCAAGATATTGCGCGCCAAGCGAACGAGATTTTTAGGGTGACGCTTCAGTTTTGGTAGGTGTCCAAAATCTTTTTTGGGGGGTCCTTGCGCCATAAAGTTACTTGAAATTTGGGGGGATAGACGCCGCTGCACGAAGTAATAGTACTAATAAAATAGTACTCGGTATGAGGATATACAATAGAAAAGCGATTATTGTTCTTTTCTGGATAAAACATGATATTGTAGGATCGTTGAAATAATTGCATTGCTTATATTAGTTATTTTCCTGTTTACTGTTACGCAGATATCCTACTAAAGCAATTCAAAGCTTCATGTACATGTAACTAAGTCAGCATGGCTTCCAAGCAGTTGATGTTCGTTACTGTCCTTCTGTTGGTCGTACAATGGGTCCATGTTGGACAAGCATATGCATATTACCGAGATCAGATCCCTAATGGGTACAACGTAACCAACCCCTGCAACACGAGTACTACATGGCAGGGAGTGGGACACAAGAATCCAAATGGAGGTGGTGATAGAAATCCGTTCGGTCTGGATTTTGCAGCCAATGGTCATGTAAGTCTATTAATTTAATTCAAGTGTGTTGTGATTTATTAATCACAACACACTTACAAGTGGACAAATATGTGCATGAGAGCGGAAATAGAGGCCACGAGTGGAAAATATTAGATATATAATGAGTAATCTGTACATACAGCCTACATAAGTTCAAAAATTGCAAAAATTGAAATATTGTTTTATTAATCACTTAATTTCTTTACAAGAGATATAGGCAGACAGTGATAATTTTAATTGATAAAATCTGATGAAAAGTCAACGATGAGTTTATATTTTAAGTAATTGGTGCAGAACGTAGCATTAGTCTGCCACTATATATCGCTACAAGCTATTGTACCTCAAGTCCCCTGGAGATAACGTTGCCAACCTTAGAGTGTAGTAACCTTTACAGTCCAAGGAAGAGATATCAATGACGTTTGACCGCTATTACATAAAATTATGTATTTAATTCTAAGCAATTCTTAAATTTAAAACAAAAATTTATAATTTTGTATCGTTGTCTTATTGATTACGTATAACTCTTTGCAATAATACGAAGCTAACCAAACAGATAAAAGTACCGTAATAACAGTAATAATCATTTAACATCGTCATGCTAAAAATATAGTAGTTATACTTTAATTTCTGGGAATTTATTTTGACTTCTTTAATATCTAAATTTTTCACGTAATCTTCGATTCTGTTCTTCCTTTTCTTCTTTCTGTAATAAAATGAAGACCCATTATTTCATCTATGGACATGATTTTATCTGTATCTCTGATATCGTTGCTAGAATTATCAGTCAAAGTTGATATACCAGTGTACTAGAGCATATATGAAAACTGCGTTCACTTCTAGATCTGGACGAAAGCTCTGTGCATGAAGGACTCTGATGGAGATGGACTGACGAATGGAGAAGAGTTGGGAGATCCAACCTGTATCTGGACTCCAGGAGCTACACCAACAAGAACTTCCGGAATAACGCATCCAGGTTTACTTTGAGCTATGCTATATTATTGCTTAATTTTATTCATTAATGCAAGTTTAATCAAATGTTCTTTCATTGTGATTGTAAGAATTGCTAATAATTAATGGTTGCAATGGTAACAATAATAGTGGTAATATTAATAATAGTAGGCCTATTAATAATTGTTGCTTCACCCGTGTTCAGGAAAGTCGAGCAGGGGTGCATGTTTTTAAAAGGTACCAAATTCTAGCGATTTAAAAAAATGTATTGTCAGTGTCTTTCTTTTTTGGCATCGATGCATCTATTTATAGGGTCGGGGTTAGGGTTTGGACGTATTATTTTCTATATAATTGCACATTTTAATTTAGAATTATTTTTACAAATATTAGAATTAATTATATTTGAAAATAGTGAAAGTTCCAGATTGTGGTGCATTTATAAAACTGCAACCGGGTGCCATTGTTTTCCCGGTTGTATGGTCGAGTCGATCGCAAATTTGCCTGATAACCAGGAGGTCGTGGGTTCGATTCCCAGCCGGATCTGTCTCCGTCAGTATCTTCGGATACGCGAACAGACGTTAATCTTAGCTTTTAGTTTTTTCTTACCGGACGGATTTTACAAATGACTGAAGTCGGATTAAGATGTGACCAATCAACTCGATGTTGTGTTAGATAACTTTTTGAATCAATTATGTTCAAGATTGTAGTCTCTAGAGTGGATTACACCGGGATTTGATCCACGAACGTTGTACTCTAACATTGATTGAGTTAAATTTTCTAAGCTTGGACAGTAAAGTGGCCAGCAGTCTAGACTGACATATAACACAATTGATGTGGCAATACCTCTTCAGAATTTAGAATTTGAGCGACCAGTGTGTCAAATACACAATCACTCAATCAATCAATGAGGATTTAACATCCGGTCCTCACCCGAAGGCGATGTCAGGGACGTCGTGACGCAGACCACTCTGCCATCCACTGAGGCACCCGCGTTTATTGTTTATGATACGATGCTATAGTTTACGATATGCCTTCATCTGCGATTATTCTGCCATATGGTGTCTATTAGACGTGCTGGATCCGCAAACATTAGAATTGACCAACCGAAAGCTGCTCGTGTTTCTTAGTAGCCGACTAACGCAGTCACTGGTTAAGGAGACCCCTCAGAAAGAAATTATCTCCAAGAAATATGGTATGCAAACTCAACAGTTATATGCCATGAACCTGCCGTTGGGCAGTGAACTGAGTCTGAGGGAGAGAGATGGTGTTTATCTATTCCATTCTCTGCTGATGACAGGTCCAATATACCAGTTAATTATTTGTTATCTTATTCATTAGAGAGATTTACGTCGGTCAGCCAAAAGGTTAATGGCGGTTCTAGGGATTGCGATTAGCCTATTCATTATAATAATATGGAATATGTAAGTGCCACTTCTGGCCTTTATCTCCTTTTACACACACATTCTGTAATTCGATTAACTGACTGTCGTGTACTTGTGGGATGCGATAAATGAATAAATAAAAATAAATAAATAATCCACTTTCAATGGCGTTTCAACAATGACGATTGAGGTTTTTCTTGTTTTTTCATAATTGTATGCTTTGTTGTTCATAATTGTATGCTTTGGTTGCATCCAGGGTGGGATTTCCCGGGGGGGTGGTGGGTTCGACCCCCCTCCCCCCAAGGTCGAGTCCCGACCCCCCCAAGGTTTTCAATAAAATTGCTAGGGGGGGGGGGGTCAATGTCAGAGACTAGATTTGACCCTAGTCAATGTCCTCGATAAATTTATGACTTACTCCAGTAAATAGTCAAGAACCAACAGTTTGCTAAAATAAAACAAAATAGTTTAATAACATAAATGAAAAGAAGTGTCTTTGCACTAATATACAGTTCTTTAACTATAAATGTTCCCAATAATAACTAATAATACTAACCAAGTCTAGTAATAAGTAAGATTTCTTAAATGTTCATGACATAAGGAAAGTTCCCTAAACTGTTCTTAGGGAAAGTTCTACTAAACTGTTCTTAAGGAAAGTTCTACTAAACTGTTCTCAAGGAAAGTTATACTAAGCTGTTCATATAAGTATTACAGTCAAGTTCCTGTAAACGTGAACTCTTAAGTTAATTACACGATATTAAATGTTCTTAATTTAATTACTAACTTCCTCTTCTATAATATGGAATCCAACAAAACTAATACCTTAATTAACCTTTGGCATATATTCACTAATGTAGAAACACACTTATACATTTCGAAATATATATATATATCTATATATATAATTCTAATAGTAACTGTAAGAAAGCTTCTAACTTACAATTAATTACTAAATCTTAGTCGCGTCATCAGTCCCTCGTCTACTGGACGAAAACTAGCCTCTAATCTAGGCTATTACTACTGGGCTACACAGACTACAATTTGACTGGTTACTGGTCTCTCAACACGTTACATGTTACTTACTCAGACGGGGTCTAAACTTTCTCCTAAACAATCCACGAAATCAGATCCTACGATTACTAGCACCCAGCAGGGGAACATATAACTACAATGCTAACCATCCCACGGTAGCCATCTTAAGCATCCCGTAATCCCTAAACGAACTAAACTACTACTGGTAATATCAGTTCCTTACACATGAGTCCAACTAGAATATAACTACTTGTATATCTAATCCAAACTATAATCTCAAACCCTCATTCGGGCCAAACACAACTAAGTCTGATATCGTCTTGTCCACTAAAGCTCAGCCACCCGAATGCTAATAAATTTTTCGTGCTAGCGATAATACCAATCATTAGAGATATAGCAATACAGCAATACCCGTCAACAAACGCAGACACAAACAAGTAGACAAACACAGCCATTCATAGGCGCACACCTGACACAGTTGACTGCAGCGACACATAGACACACACAAGTGCAGTCTATACATTGAAGCTACATTAACAATAGGCGGACTGGCCTACTGAGTTAATGCAATGAACTGTAATACAGCATTAATTAGATAATTACCGTACAGTGGACTGGACTCGCTATAATAGTAAGACACGACATACAATATATTAACTAGTAACAACTAGTTGGGCCACAGTACATAAGCCCTGGATATATCCAGGACAACACTGAGCGTAAAAATCCTGGTACAAGATTTATAATTTTTAAAGTTATATAGGCAGTCTTGTATTTTATGCCTTCTGAAATGGGAAGCCAGTCCAGACCTTTCAGGAGACTGGCTATATTAGAGTGAAATTTTGTTGTTTTACAAACAACCCGTACTAGAGAGTTCATAAGCAGTTGACGTGGAGAAATGTGAGTGGATAATGTGATGTCATTGACAGATGACGTGAAGAAGTGTGCTTGGATTATGTGATGTTATTGACAGACGACGTGAAGAAGTGTGATTGGATTATGTGATGTTACTGAAGGATGATGTGGGGAAGTGTAAGTGGATTATGTGGTGTTATTGATAGATGACGTGGAGAAGTGTGAATGAATTATGTGATGTTGTTTTCAACAGATGACGCGGAGAAGTGTGAATGGATTGTGATGTTGTTATTGACAGATGACGTGGAGAAGTGTGAGTGGATTGTGATGTTGTTATTGACAGTTAACGTGGAGAAGTGTGAGTGGATTGTGGTGTTGTTATTGACAGATGACGTGGAGTAGTGTGAGTGGATTGTTATGTTGTTATCAGCTGATGATGTGGAGAAGTGTGAGTGGATTGTGATGTTGTTATCAACTGATGATGTGGAGAAGTGTGAGTGGATTGTGATGTTTGTTATTGACTCAGACAGATGACGTGGAGAAGTGAGTGGATTGTGATGTTGTTATTGACAGACGACGTGGAGAAGTGGGAATGGATTTCTACGAGTTGGTTCAGTAAGTGGGTTAGTGTGTCATCTGTAGAGGAACATGTACCAGAGGTGGACAACACATCGCTTCTATGTGAACATGAGAGGTCTGTGTTAACAGTCGTTGTAATTTAATTTCTTCTCCAGTATAATTATCTGATGACAACATCATGGACGTGAAGGACGTATTGCATGTATAAATCTATTTTATAGTCTCGTTCCACATTTCAAAAGCCTCCAATCACTGTACGCCTTTTTGCTAATATGTTGTTTATTAATCACCAACATCGTAGGAATACAACAGTGCAAACAAAAGAACAATAATTGATTAAATAAATGAAGTAAAGAGAGAAAAAAAATATGACAAATCATTGAAACAAAGAAAATTACTATCAAATGTCAATTACAATTCTACACCCTGTCTTTTATAAGTGAGCCGCCTGTTATATTTTGCAATTAAATCGTAACTAGTACTTCGATCCCTGTGAAATTTGCCTGTCATAGAGAAGGACCAATTCTACCACATGCTATAAAAGCTCATTTTTATAAATTTAGAAACAAAGAAGTTGTTGATATTTTAGAATGACTGAGGTCCTTGACCAGTTTACCAGTACATATTGAATTATATGTCATCATCTGGCTGAATTTAACAAAATAGTAATCTGTGAACCGATTCCTGTGAAATTCTCAGGCATAGTAGAACAATCAATTCTATCCAACATCACAGAATTTCGAAAGCATATCTTTCAAAACAAAAAGTTATTGATACCTGCGTATGATAGGGGTAGGCAAACACTGAAAAAAGCATGTTTTATTTAACATTACATGACGTTATGAAACAGAATAATTTGTCTACCCCTATCATGGTTGATCAAATGTCGGCCGATCTTCGCCAAAAGATCGACAGGTCGCGTCATGCCCAATCACCGTCTACCGCATCTCAGCCGCCCCATCGCCGTATGCAGACTCTTACTTCAGCAATGTTCCAGCCACCCTTGGCCTCAGTCCAATTGGAGACCTCGGCTCGGGGATGCCCCCGTCCTCTTCTATTCGTCCTGGGCAGACAAGGTTACATCTGACCCTATTACTGGTACCGAATCATCGTTTGGTACCTACGAGAGGTCTGGCTATGAAGCTACCCAAGCTGCTGCAGAAAACAGTAATGTCGGACCAGCGCCGAGACTCTCCATTACGGGAAAGAGGGTGGCTGATGTTAACAGTAAG
>JAQFZF010000436.1:0-17981 GCA_034695365.1 Enchytraeus norvegicus
TCGTAGAAGGCGACTGTGGCGTCGAGAATATGCAACGATCAAATCACAAATTCTTAAACTTTATCCCGAGGATAGGACGGAGGTTAGAAATGGTAATAATCATTTTAATGGATTAAGTGGAAATCATTTCGTAAAATTACGTGACGTAGTTAAATCTGCTTTTTCTCAATCACACGATTCTGCTACGTCATCACAGTTAGAATCCTGTAATGCTGCTACGTCATCGTTGATAGAATCACGTGATACTATGATGTCAAACTTGGTTAGATCACACAATGCTACTACGTCAGTTGGTACGTCACACCATGTGACGTCACAGAATGGAACAATGACGTCACCCCACAACGAACCACGTGATCTACCGTCAACGCCACGTCACTATAAGTCACGTGATCGCATGTTGGCACTACGCCAGGATGAGTCACGTCACAAGTTCGTGACGTCACGGCGGGGAAGCGTTGACGTATTAGATAGAGGAGAGATGACAACCATGTTTGTGGAGGAACCGATAAGGGGTTCGGGGTTTTTGGGAGCGGAGGAGAGGGATAAAATATTCCGGTTACGATTCGACGTCCGTGACTACGACCGAAGCACCTGTAGGGTCACCAGTGACGGGGAGAAATTAACAGTAAAGGTATTTCGACGGCGAGATCAACAAATCGTACCACTACCGACTTTGAATGGAGCAAGAGTGGATTTAGACAAGGCCGCTACCGCAAATATTCCAAACAATGTGCCTAATTGTACAAAAAAGGAGCGATTTTGTGAGAAAATTGAGAACGCTGACAATAAGTGTAACAATTTAAGAGCAATGAACGAGATTTTGGATAATGAGACTGAATTTGAAGATTTTACTTTAGAATCGAATGATAATTTGATTAACAATAATGATAATAGAAATGCGTTAGTCGCTAATAGTATTTTTAGGGAGGAAAATAGTAATTTAGAGAGAACTTCAACGGATGAGAACGTAATTAATAACAATGTCGTTGTTTCGGAGGTAAGATTGCGTCAAAAAATCTATTCAAATAACGGTGGCCTTAAGAATTTAAATAATTTTAGCCTTGACTCATCTTCCAGCAGCAATACCTTAACTACGAACAATAATTGCTTGATGAATTTAGACAAAATATCTAAAGATAAATCTTCTAAGGCAGCAAAATCAGAAATTGATAAAAATGTAAATTCTTCCATCGCGCTTCCAACAAATAATACGTATAATGACACTTCTTGTACTTATGATTTCGATGTAAGCGATACATTAAATTCGTCACCCATCGCGAACGGGATCTGCTCCAATTCAGAGCCACCTTCTGGATCGAACTGCCGTAGAGTCCTCTCAATCGGTCCACCAACCTTCCTTCAAGGTGATCTGAGGTTCTCCAGAAGCATTCAGCTTCCACTGGAAGTGGATGAACAGAATTTGGTGTCTTACCTGACCACCGATGGGATTCTAACGGTGGAAGCACCCTTGGTGTCCCAACCGATCATACAGCTCCGGCAGACGGTTCAATTGGAGATGGAGCGCCTTGCTCTGGAACGTTCTGCCCTACATGCAACCTCCATGGGTTCAGCTCTCTTTGGAACTCTGACTGGGAGCCTTCAAGGGACGTCACCCAACGGTCATGTTAAGGAAAAGATCGGTGTTCCCATTTTTCGAGATGAACACGGTATCAGAAGACTCCATCTTATCATTGATTTGGGTGTGGGGTTATTCGAGGCGCAAGATATAAACGTTGAGTTTGTTAAAGTTGATAAAATCCTAGTGCGAGCGAAAAGAAAGGATAAGGATGACGTTCGTAGGTCAAAAAGCAAGTTTCACAAAGAATATGAACTATCTGAGAAGATAGAGAAATATTCGCTAAGTGGAAAACTGGAAGAGAATGGACAACTAATAGTTGCAGCCGATGTAAAAATTCCGAAAAGATTCCGTAAAACTAAGACTGCGGCAGAACCAGGTGGTAATGGTAACACTGGAAACAATGGAGATGTGGTTAAAGATTGTTCAAGGCATATTGAAATTAGCGATGAACAGAAAACGTGATATTGGAATGTACATGCACAATATGTGGCGGGCCGCAAGGCAATGGAGGCCGAGAAAAACCTTGTTTGAATGCGTAATTTAAAATATTGCAAAATCGCCACATTGAATTATTGAAAGCAAATAGGATTATGTAGTTACCGAGCTTTTCAAATTTACATTTCATTATTCTGAGACTATTGCAATATAAGTAACTTGCGTCGTTGAATTATTAAATAGTAAAAAATTTAATGTACGTATCTTGAGGCAATATGTATAACCTGCATGCACTGTCGGCAAACATAGACTCCTATATTAAATTTAAGTGATAAAATATTAGGGTCCTCCTAACAACGTTGGAACTATCAGCCTGTATACAGAAATAATAAATGTACATATTATATGAAGAAATAGATCAAAGAGCAATGCTAGAACCTGCATTTGAAATTTGACTTTTACTACGTTTAAAACTGTTGCAATTAGTATGCCTAAGTACTAAGTAGGCATACATAGTATGCATCTACGAATGCTATTTTTGTTGGAATGTGTAAGTGCCAGGTCAAAGGCCTTTATTTCCATTCACACGCACATTTAAAGCTTTTTATACAATAATTCTACCTGACGGTGTACTTTTGAGCGATTTGATACTTGAATAAATAACACAATAAAATTATGTTCAAGCAATCAATCAATCAGAAGCTTTTATATAGCGCACTCTTAACTTAGGTCTCAGAAGCGCTTTGTTGGGTCGATTTCTGTTACTCCTGCCACCTGGTGAAATATGGTGAGAAATCTATCGTTCAGGACAGATTCTCTCTTCATCAATCTGATACAGCAGCAGAGGCGAGACTAAGGTGGGAGGACTAGGAGCTAAACCCCCCTAATTTAGATGCTCAGCCCCCCCCCCCCCAAATCTTTCAAATCCCTAACCTATTATCTATTGGTTCGTCGCATCCATCTAAGCCCCACCTGTAGTCCCTCCCATGATGTCCTATTACAAGATCCTAGTATCGTCCATGTACAGCAACAGATAAGAGAGGACATTGTCCGGAACGTGGATTAGAATTAAAATTAAAATTAAATAGAATTATCAATTTATTAATTGAACTGCTTACTCGGAATCAGCGAGAGACCTCTTTTCTTTGGCAGATGTTCTCGATCGCTCTACAGAGGTACAATGCAGTCTGCTTGTTCGGCTCTTTCAATCTAGTCGATCTCAAGTAGCCAGGTTATATACGATTCTTTCCCTGAATCATTTTCATAAAAAATCTACAGGGCTGATTACACCCAGAGTAGATAATAATCAATCAATCGATCAAGGAATCAATCAATAAATCAGTTAAAACTGAGCTTTCTCTTTACATCATCCTGATTTTTCAACGTCCCTGATATCGTCGTTCGATGATGAAACGGACGTTAAACCCATATTGTATTGTATGAATTATCCGAAGACGAATGCAGGAGCATCTTTACAAATTGAATCCACAGCTTTATTTACCCCAAATAGATGTAATCTTTCTGATTAGCAGTAGCAACCACAACTGAAAGGGTAGCATTGCTATTCAAAGTCATCATTATGTTCATTTGATATCATCATTTTGATATGAAGGTAACAATCAGAATCATCAAACTATTTCAATTTATGATACTTTATAAGCAGCTTCGAGCATCAAATTAAACAGACAGTACGCGAAGAAGTGAAGACACAGAGAAACAACTTCAGTTCATAAATTCTCTTTTAAGAAAGCTAAAATAATTACTAGCAATACAATGTTATGTTGAAAAATTTATGACATTTGGGCATTCAAACACTGTAAATTCAAATCAAAATAAAATCAAAAAAGGTTTAACGTCCGGTTCATCATCTGACGACGATATCAGGAACAAATAAACAGACCACAAGGGAAGAAAGAGAAAAACAACTTCAGTCTCATAATCTCGCTTCAAAGAAAGCTATTATAACAACTAACAATAACATTTTATGTTAACCAAAGGATAAGATGTGGGTGTTCACACACTATTTAGCTATGCAGACTGTTATTATTAAATTTGTTTAGATAACTACATAACAGACATTAAATTTAATGAACAGCTCAGGCTCAATGGGTTTTCATTCTTCGTATAATTATTGTTTGCTTAAAAGTATAATAAAACTTTACAACATTGTGTATCCTACAATTATGTTTGTGTTTTGTTTTATATTGTGTAATTATGCAATGTGAATGCCTCAATCATGAATGCAGTGTGTTGCCTACTTTACAACAGGTTGTCCGGTAATATCCTGTAAAATTAATGTTTCCCATAGCCTTTAATTTATAAAACTATAATCACAGAGTGTGTCTCACAATTGGAAAATTTACATTACATTGTCTAAATACTTTTCTCACGTTACAACATGTAGCTTTCCTTGAATAAGAGATACAGAAATATACAATACAATACAAGACAATAACCTTATTGGCAGTGGGGGCGCCAGACCGTTCAACAGACAGTTCCGAGCAACCAGGTCATTGCCAGGTCATTAAAATTAAAGACAGGTTGTAACAGTAACAGACGGGTATAGTCACCAGGTCGGACACCAAGGTCGGAGGCTTTTTTACCAGGTCGTGCGACCTGGTGCGACCTGGTGTGTCGTCGACACTGCTTAATGTTTATGTTCGAAAGCAATCTGTTTGTTTAGACCCATGCCTATCTTAACTGCAAGCTATCTTTATTGCTAGTTACACGTATCATATACATAAGTCTACCATCAAATAATTATAATCAAACAAATCAAAGTATGCATAACGAATTAACCAATCAATTAGGACACAACATCTGACGTCAGGGAAGTCAATGAAAACAACTGAATGGCAAGTTGATAATTATTAAAACGAATATACACATGCTACTGCTACATAGATGACATTATTAACTTTAATCATACATACATTGCATGATATGATACAGGGAATGTAGGGATTAAATATTGTCCATTGTAAAGATCGTTTCCATTGTCCAATTTCCATTGTCGATTGTCCAATGGAATGTCCATTGTAAAGATCGTGTCATTATTGTTATTTTTATATGGATCGGATTCTTGTGGTCTGCGTTAAACAATAAATATATAATAAATAAATAAATAAAAGGTATTATGACCTATGCTCAGAAAACAATACTTGAATACTGACAAACAAAAGTGACTAAATTGACAAACAAACAAAACCCAGACTAACAAAAGGGTAAAGCCGAATTTAACGTCAGTTTTGCGGGCTATGACGGCTACATCAGTGACGGGTTTGCCCTGGGATTATACTGGCATACTATAGGCTACAATCCTGGTGCATGTATGTAGGCATTGTAAGCTGCATAGAATATGTTTGCATTTCAAGCGTCTTTAAGCTTACACGTGCATGTGTTTGTCAATCATACCCAAAAATCTCTATAGCAATTACATAATAGCCAGTTGTGTGAATCACCTCATGTTTCAGCTATAGGCCTACTGTAGGTACTGGGTGTACTAACTTGCCGAGCCTTCCATTATTCGAAATATGTAAATTAATAATTAGAATATAAGCTATGTTAGATACCTTTTCTTTGGGCATTGTACCAATTCTTTAGAGTTTTCTATAAGTTTTTGCATATTTCATCACTGTGTATTTTTATACAATAACAACATTGCTAATGGAATAATGGCACAAACCGTATAAAAAGATGTGGTTAAATGTTCTCAATGATCACGAAGCGTAGGTGAATGTTCTCAGTGTAATGTGTAGGCTAATAATGTAGAGCAATGATTCCTAGGTAAACAAATCTCTCCCTCTCTCTCTTTCATTCTTTCTCTCTCTCTGTCCGTCTGTCTGTCTTTCTGTATGTGTATGTCTGTCCCTCTGTTTGTCTGTCTGTCTGCCTATCTATTTCTCTCTTTCTCTCTCTCTCTCTCTCTCTCTATTCTCTCTCTCTCTCTCTCCCCCTCTCTCTCTTCTCTCTCACTCTCTTTCTCTCTCTCTCTCGCTCTCTCTCGCTCTCTCTCGCTCTCTCTCTCGCTCTCTCTCTCTGTGCACTGCCAAACGGCAGGTCCATGGCATATAAAAGTATAGGTTGTTGGCATGCATATTTTCCAAATGTCTTGGACTGAGCTTTCTGGGTTTGGCTTGGAATCGTTGTAGAGGGAATTTGATAAGAAATGTTACATTTGAAGAAATAATTTTGACATTTCGCAAATGTAAATAAAAATAAGCCTTACTCTTGTTAGCTAGAGGCCATCAGATATATTCGGAATCATCTAAGTTAACTTTTTTTTGTTGCAATGCCCACTGGAATAATTGGAGAAGCGGCTAACGTGTTTGTCTCACGAGTCGAGGGATGGCTTGAGGCGTGGGAACGATCCCTGGTCAGTCAGTCGACAGAATATCTGAGTACCCTAGAGTACGGGTGCGTATCGGTGCTTATTAAGATGGCAGGCAATCGTGTATCTGCGATTGCAGTCATTTCCGCTCCCTCCATCAAAAGCAAAGTATAAAATTAATCACGGAGTGGTAGAAAGATAATAAAAGCACAAAATAGGAACTAGAAAAGGAAATTATCATACGCGTATCAAATCATATTCCAGAATTGAAGTGGTCCTGCCACGTCGGTTGCGGCATATGCCAGGCTAGGCTACTCTCCTATTCACTGTTCAAAAAGCGCATCTGAGACTTTGTTAGAAGTGCGCTCAAAAAGTGTCTAATTGATTGATTGATTACTACTCTAATTCAATTATATGGTTTTTATGAAACTGTAAATATGCACTGTAACAGTAGGCCTACAGGATCCAGAATTTTTTCTGTTAGTTTGCAAGTTGATCAGCAATGCTTATCCTTATTATTATTCTGGATTTTTTACTAGTCAACGCAATCAAACCTTTCATACAAATTGTCATAGGAAGAGTTAACGTAATAATGTCCGTACGCAGTCTATTGCGACCTCAAAGATGTCTACGTAAACAAGAAGTGATAGTTGTCCAACTTCTAAAGAATGCTGTATTGAGATGCATTGGGGGTTTAAAAATGACGTTAAAATGTCTTGGGTATTGTATGCATACAATAGGAGCCCTTAAACTTTGGCTCACCACACCAAAAACCTTCTCACGTGAGACGAAGATCTCTATTATATATACAGCATAAATATTAAACACTATAATAATAAGTATTGATGCAAAACAAGACATTAGAATATTCTGTTAGCTATTTTAACTTCTAGTATCAGTAAGTCCTGTAATATTTTGAGGAGACAGCCTGGGGGGAGAATGCCCATTGCCCAGATATATATATATATATACGATCCCTTCAATTTCATCCCCCCCCCTCCCCCTGCGCAGAGTAACCATTTTCTTTATTAGCAAAAGTTTGTGACTTTCTAACTGAGATTGAGTGAACCAGTTAGTATTTCTCGTGTTGTTTGAGACGTCCCTGACATCATCGTCAGATGATGAAACGGACGTCAAATTATATGGTATTGTTGTATTGTATTCAAATCTTTGTTGAATTACACGAGAGTATCGAGCATACCCGTTGGATCCGGGAAACTTGAGAATAGACCAACTGAAAACGGTACATGTTTCGTAAAGCCGATTAGCGCAGATATTTTCACACTGAGGAAGGCAAGACTGAGGAGGGAAACCACATCGGAAGTCAGAATATATATTCCAAGGAATAAAGGTTACATTTTGAGTGTGATAGAGACATGGCCTTTTTGATGGGATCAACTTAATGTTTGATGGGGTGCTCATTAGCGAGCGTGATAGCAGACTGTATTTCACAATATGTACCTTGGAC
This sequence comes from Enchytraeus norvegicus, assembly GCA_034695365.1. Taxonomy (NCBI): domain Eukaryota; kingdom Metazoa; phylum Annelida; class Clitellata; order Enchytraeida; family Enchytraeidae; genus Enchytraeus; species Enchytraeus norvegicus. The sequence continues at coordinate 7,816 of JAQFZF010000436.1, forward strand.
CTGCCATTTAGCAGTGCACTAGAGATAGGGAGAGATATCGAGCACAATATATGGGGGGCATGGCCCATGCTCGGCCTGAGAGGGGGAGGCCCTCAATTTGATAATTATTACAATTTAACCCACTCATATACCCATTTTGGACCCCTGCTCCTTGAATTAACCTGGCCCCTCGAAAAAAATTGCATATATAAAAATGTTGGCTCCAATAACAAATTTCGAGATCCGCCACTGCATGCGCAATTAAGGCTAGCTGATATTTGGTTTTTATCCTCAGAGAAAAGCAAAAGACTCAACTTTATATAAAATATATAATTTATTACTTTCAAAGTTGTCTCTTTGAATTAGCTGACAGCCTGACACCAGCCATTACAAAGGTTTCAGCTCCCCGCAGGGTCTGCGCTGAGAGAATCATTGGAAATAGAAAGCAACGTTAAATTGTTCCATAGTTTCCTTTCACAAATGAATAAAGCAGAATCTGTAAAAAATGTGTGCCAACTTGGGTTATTAATAATACAACAACAACAACAACAACTCGACTCGAACCCTTGGTCTCCTGCTCATCAGGCAAGCTTTTCTACCGACTAGGTTATGCAAATGGGACGTGTTGTACACTAAAAATGTTTTTGTTATTGACTAAACTTTTTTTTATCGCATTCATCTACAGATTTTCTCACGTCATTTGGTCGACATAAACATAATTAAATAAGTACGAGGGTTTCAAGAATAATCTTTTTGCTATTGATTGAGGCGTAAAGGATATCCTACTAGGAGCGTTAAATAGAAATTAAAATGTGGTGGTGCCCAATCAAGTAATATGAATACTATGCATAGAGAGGGGTAGTCACCCCCCCCCCCTATACAAAACACCCGAGATTTAAAGAAAGTGGTGGTGCCCAGCACCATTACCCCCAAAAGTGGTGGTGCCCGAATACCACCGGCACCGTAGGTAACTACGCCTATGTAGCTTACGTACTTAAATCCAAATCTTTGTAAATTTATTTGTAAACAGCATATTTATACTATAGGCTAGCATAGTTTGAGCGCAATGTAAGGTGCAAGCGATTTCACAAAAGACTGCTCTCCTTGTTAAATTTTCTGAGAGAGTAGCACATTGGTTAAGTGTCTGACTGGGTTCATAGGTTCACAGTTCGAATCCCAGGGATCTTACCAAGAAGTTCAGGCTCTGTTTGTTCAATGGTTAGCTCGCGAGCCACGGGGTTTGGTTCAAGTGTCTTGTAAAATCCGTCCAGAAAATTTCAATGAAAGCCGATTTTTACGTTAATACCGGCTTTGAATTTTTCTAGGGTAATACTGTTATTGTCTGTTTAATGTATAAATGGACTTGCACCGGGTTTAACCAGTGTTGACTCCTGTTCTCTTTCAGCACTTGTGACTTGCTAACTGCTTGTGGGTGGCCCAATTAGTATTGCTTTAGTAGTTCTAGACGTCCCTGATATCGTTGTGAGATGATGAAACGGACGTTAAACCCCATACTGTATTGTATTACATTATTTTATAACTGCCTTGAGTGGAGGACTAGTTATTTAATACTTTGCTGTTGGAGACGTCCCTGATATCGTCGCCAGATGATATAACGTCCCTGATATCGTCTCTGATATCGTCGTGAGATGATGAAACGGACTATGAACCCATACTGAATTGTACTGTACTATTTCATTTGAGTGGAGGACTTAAAACTTTGAGTGGATATTTAAAACTTGTGCTGTTGGAGACATTCCTGATGTCGTCGTCAGATGATGAAACTGAAGTTAAACAAATATTGTACTGTCGTTGTAAATATTAAATAAGTCAGCTAACAGAACAAAATAGAATCGAATTAACTATACTTCTTATTTCAAATCACTTCCCACACAAATGTAACAGAAATAACATATTTGATAGAACTCCACGCTGTATAAAAACAATGACTAGTTGTGAATTCTGTAGAGTGGCTAGGCTTCAGTGAGGGGCAAGATATTTCTTACATTATTAGCATGGTAAGATATAATTAAACGTAATAGTATGGCATACAGAATTTGATTTCACAGCCGTAATAATAATTCAGCTGTAAAATGTATCGAATAATAATTTATTAAATGCATTGAGAGAAAATTTAAATTATCTAATATTTCAACAAGGCATACTAATAGTTAATATGACCACGTCTGTTTAAATAGAACACTGAGGACATAATTTATTTATGACAAGTACATCACATTAATAATGCATAATAATTACAGCTTGAATTTATTACAAATTAGATAAAAATTCAACGTTTCATACATTGCCAAATCAAAATATATTATTCTTAAATACCTTCCATTTATCCAAGCCGGAAAATTAGATAATTATAATTATTAGCGGAATGGTCCAGATGGATATTGTTTAAATTCAAAGATGTTACCAGATGCTGAAAATCACTTCATATTAAAATTGGAAACAAAATTATTACTGATAAGTCTAAATAAATTATAACATTAGTTGTTTAAAATTTATTTACCAATATGCAATTGTCACCATATTGAACAAATTTCTTACACAGTCTAATGCACAATAAATAATTATCTAATTATGATTTTAGATCCCTTTTCTTATCCTAAGATGATGTTAGGATCAGAATTTAAGAATCGGTGCAAATCAAACCAGATCAATCAGCTAGCTAAAGGCTGCAATGACTGTATATAGATATGAAAGACTGATAGGAGAAACAACGAGGTACTGTACAAGTTGATAGAGACCCTGGTTTGCGAAGAGTAGATTAGAGTACGAATCCCCTATCGGCCGCTATACCGGTAAATGATCATCGAAACTAAGCTCAGTAGTAACACGACCGTAGATTGCTGTAGTGATTTATCTGTAAAATAGAAAATAATCAACATCTATTAATAACTAGCTACATGATCTGCTAATAATCAAATAATCGATGAGGATTTAGCGTCCGATTCCTCACCCGAATATGTTTGGCGATGGCAGGGACGTCAGGCGATGTCAGGGACGTAAAACAAAAATATACATTGATTTCTTACAACTTTCTTTTAAAAGAAATTTAAAATAAGAAATTGTACTTGCAGACATTTTTCTAGAGTTGGTCTACAGATGTAAATTATATGTTTTGAAGCTCAAAACTTTTGAACATAATTATTACCGCACTCAGTATTAGAAATAAACGAATATTCTTTTCTACTATATAAATAAATAATATGCTTTCTGATTGAAATTGCCTTTGTAGAGAGATGTCATAGTCAAAGCGTCCTATTGTAGGTTACCAAAACACAATTGATAGCAAAAGTCGACTCTTGCAAGCCATTAATCACGAAATCTCTCAAAACTCATGACGATTGTAAACAACACAACAATACAATATGATTTAACATCCATTTCATTATCTGACGACGATATCATGGACGTCTCTAACAGTATAATCAATGAAACGATTATAAATTACATCGATCAAATGTGTTACATATTTTCCTCTCTAATTTATCATATTATTTGTTTTACCCATGCTACTGCCTTCGGGTGAGAAACCGAACGTTAAATTGTTCATTGGTGATTGATTGAAGGATTGACTGCTTGTGTGTTTGATTAATTGATTGATTGACTTCCTGACTGACTGACTGATTGACTGACTCACTGATTAACTGACTGACTGACTGGCTGACTGTTTGACTGAATAATTGACTGATTGATTGATTGATTGATAGATCGATACGATTCTTACCTAATCTAGTGGATGATGCACCACTCGTGGGGCAATTCCCCTGCGTGCACCCTGTACCGGAACCCTGCAGAGTATCTGGAAGCACTGCATTGGAATTCAGAGCCCGTTGGTACCGTATTATAAACCCCGTTTTTTCCTGATAAGAATCCGTACTAAAGATCATCATTACGCTGTTTGAAGTAGACTGCAATTGAACGGTCGGTATTTTAGAGCCGCAGATTTTATCTGTCATTTGAACGTTGGTCTGTCCTTGAACGTTGAAAAATTGAACGCTGTCTAAGCAACGACCGTCGGAGGTGGGGTCTGGAAGGTCGAGCTTGTCGAAGAAGATATTCATTAGGTAGTCGCCGTGTAGGGATATAAGGACTTTGCAGATATAGTTGGGATTGTAACGAGCTCCTCTTTGCGACATTATTTTAGCTTGGTTGAATCCGTTCAGATAGACCATTTTACAATCGTCTGGCAGATAGACTTCAGCTGTAAAACAGAAATATTAATTGATTATAATAGATTTTAGTTATAGTCTTTGTATAAATAAATTTCAGAAAAATGTGATTAAGAAGAATATAACAGTACGCCATATAATTCTGAGTGGTGCATTATCCCGGAGTCAGTTTAACCCGACTTGAGAATAGACCAACTGAAAGCTGCACGTGTTTGTAGAAGCCGACTAACGAAGTCATTGAGGAAGGATAAAGAAGCTCACCGCAGAAACAAAATTATCTCCAAGAAACTGTGGCATACAAACTATATAGTTATATGCCATGGACCTGCCGTTAGACAGTGCACTGTGTGAGAGAGAGAGAGAGAGAGAGAGAAAGAAAGAGAGAATGAGAGAGAGTGAGAGAGAAAGAGATAGAGATTTAAACTCTTCTAACTTTACTACACGTACATTTACATTACAGAACTTTATGTTCTAAATGTAAATTTTAATGTGTATTATTCAAAGTTTTACACAAATATATTTTATAGTACTTAGATATCTCTAGTGAAGCTTACGTAATGAGGATTGCGGAATGGGTACTACAGTTGTATCTTGTGCTACTACCCCGTAAGATGCGAGTATTATGGTCGTGAAGTATGTCAGTAAGCAATTCATTATTACTCGACATACACTGGTATCTGTCACTTGGTATTTATTCATTCTGACCTAAAAAATACAAAATTAACAAATAATTAAAAATCATCTTCATACATACATGTAAACACAAAGCAATGAGAGTTACAAATCCGGTTCCGCACCCGAAGGCGATGTCAGGGACGTTTCAATAGTAGGCTGGATGAAATGACCGCAGGTATAGATTAACGGAATATCCGATTTAATGATGGACGTTAAATCGTCTGTGATTGATTGATTAATTGATTTGTTAAATATGGGTGTAAATATCCCTATGACTTTGATTTAAAAAGCGATTCATTGAGAACGGATTGAATCTTGGCCCGGTTACTCGAGATCGTCTAGATTGAAAGAACCGCGACAGCAGACCGCATTAAACCTCTGCAAAGCTATTGAGAGCCTCTGCCAAAGAAAAGAGCTCTCACTGTGAAAATTTATCGATTGATTTATTAATTGATTAATGCAAACAATTGATTAATATACGCTACTAACTAAAAGCCTAAATTGACTGTTGAGCAATGTCCTTCCTGAAAAACAAAGGCTTGGCCAGTTGTTTAGTTTCTATTAGAAACTAAACAATTATATCGATAATCCTTTAATCCACTAAAGTGTGGGATTATTGCATATAAGGGCGACAGACAGTTAATCCTCTTATCAAGGCTTCCTTTAACATAATTAAACTAATAGTTTAGCTATGTTATTACAGTCTCGTTTCCAATGGTTTAATTCCGACAACACATTGCAATTTTTCTTCGCAAGCTGTTTTTTGCAGACTATAATATTAGCTTGTATTTTGACTACTCCCCTTTTCAATAAAAAAAAGTCTAAAGCCGCATTTAACATCGGTTTAGTGTCCGACTCGGGTTCCATAGGTTCACGATTCGAATCCCAGGCTCACCCATCACTGATGTTGATATTAGGACACGAAACTGACGTTCAATTCGACTTTAGCCTTGAACAAAGGTTTGCAGTATGTGTCAACGCTTCATAAACTAGCTAGGCCATGCATTCTTAGAACTATTAGTTACTGAAATCAGTGATACAAGACCTCCCACATAACAAGCAAATAGAATTGCGTGACCACTTAAATCCCTGCAAATACTTTGCTCATTTATTGGGATAATAGTATTAGTTGAGATCAATTGCGTATTCCGGAAATGACAATCTTCTGAATTGATTGCACAAGCTTGGTGGACAAAGCGGTAGCACGCTTGCATTGTAAGCCAACAATCATTAGGGTTCGATTCCCAGCGAGTATCCTTATAGGCATCATAATAAACCATAAAGAGCACTGAAAGCTAAATCGACATCATATAATTATCGGGCTGTGTTGTGTCCAGAAAACTTGAGAACAGATCGACTGAAACCTGCAAGTGTTTCGTTAAAGCCAACTAACGCAGTCGTTGAGAATGGATAAGGATACCACTACAGAAATCAATTGATCTTCAAGAAAATATGGTACACAAGCTATACAGTTATATGTCATGGACATGTTAGACAGTACACAGAGATATAAGGTCGATATCGATTATGGAGAATAAAAGAAATTGACACATTTGAAGTCACCGATATCGTAGGCCAAAGGATGAAACGGACGTTAAATCAGAATTTGATTATTATAATTAATCAATTTGCGATTAACTAAAATTGAGAATTGAGAACTGAGAATTAATGAAATAATACTTTCACTGCCTACCTGTTTTATTTACTGTAGATGTTTTAAGATAAGTTAGACTTATTTGATTCCTTCAATGTTGAACACAGTATACGCTTACGTATTATATATTCACTGAAGAAAATCCGTTAATGACTTGTGAAAAATTTGTAAAATTAAAGACTAAAGTTCCAAGTTAGCTTAGCTCCCTTCGGTTGCTGGTTGGTTACAGTACTGGACTACTAAGTTGATCTTAAGTCCGGTCTTGGCTTTAGGTCCGCTTTACGTGTAACGTTAGCAGTGACACTGAATGAATCCTATCTGCTTGGTCGAGTAAAGTGTTGAAATCTCGACCATAAAGGATACTTAGGGCGAACAATGCCTGTAGGCTAAAGGATTAGGCGTTACACTTCTATGCATTTTAATATAAGTTTACCGCCCGATGCTTTAGCCGGTGACGTCACTGCTTCATGGCTGAGTGAATTTAAATACTTGGCGAAGCAATGTTGTATCTGTGTAGTATCGTACTAGCAACCCTTCATCGCTGAGGCTTTGTGAATAAAGTTTTGAAAATACTGACACCTATAATCATGGGCCGCCTATAGGCGTCTCAGCTTAGCAGAAACTAGCAAGTTTTTTTCAGAGTTAAGTGCCGTTCATGGTACTTCGAAATTGGAAAGAGATACAACAAAACGGCATCCCTGATAATAGGCTGGTATCGCCTTCGGGTGAGGAACCGGACTTTGAATTGATTGATTGAAACCTTATTTTATTACACACAGTTTTCTCTGCAGCTCATGCTTCTGATAATTGTAACCTGTCGGGTAAATCGGTTGAGTTATGTCATGAGATATGTGCTGTTGAGACGTCCCTGACATCATCCCTGTATGAGAAAACGGACTAAAAACCTTAATTATCATTAATATTACTATTTGCACCCAAGATAAAAAGTAAATGTGAAAATTTTAGTAGTGCAATATATAAAGAATTAACGTCCGCTTCCTCACCCGAAGGAGTAGTCAGGAACGTCTCAAGCAGACTCTGCAATTTCAAGCAGTGTATACCACCAGAGCACACTAGTATTACGAGTAGTTATTCTGTATAATTACCCATGCAAAATCTAAAATCCTCCTGATACATACTTATGACTTCAGGTTATAGAGTTTTATCTTACTAGTTAAAAACTGCGGGCCCATGTTTTTTGGTCGCCTGTTCGGCTACTATTGTGTTTTCTACAGCAGGGCTAAATTTAGAGGGTATATAAACTCACAGAGTTTCTACTTTTTCTTCAGTTGCTTGTGTAACTCTTGAAAGAACGTTTAAGTGTTTTCGGTGAACTCTAGCACAACTTAAAAATACGGTACTGCATAACATGTGCATGTCATGAAAACTGCACGTGTTTCGTGAAAGCCGACATAAACAGTTATTGCAATGAAAACTGAAATTGCCTACCCCATGATTTTTGTATACTTGAACATTTAGTCGCTCAAATTCCAGAATCTTGCCACATTGGTTGTAACCCATCATAGTGGCAGGCTAGGCTACTTTCCCTTTGTTGTTCAAAAGCGTCACTGAGATACTTTGTGTTGAAGGCGGTATCATATTATGTTCGTTGTATATTGTATTGTAGCGTTACTTTCTTCAGGCGATATATGTCAAAGTCTAGTAGTAATCTGTAAGCATAAAACTCCTCTATCTCGTTAGACATTTATTTAATTTCATTGTTTCCGAATTTATGGATAAATGGACTTACACCGTGTATGACCAGTCTAAGCAGTCTTGGCTACTGTTCTCATTCAGCACTTGTGACTTGCTAAATGCTTTTCGGTGGACCAGATTGCTTATCAGGTCCACTGAAACGGAGACCGGACTGATGTCGTCGTCAGATGATGAAACGGACGCAAATAAAGTTGTATTGTATTGTGAATTGCTATCAATTAACCGGCTCACAATGGCTAGGTAAACAAGATATTTTTTGTTACTAATATTTAAGTGAGCAAATCTGTGGTTAAATAATAACTTCATTTGGAGTTATATCGCCCAACCCAAGGGACAATAAAATAGTACTACAACAATAGCTACAATTGTTTGTCAAAGTCAATCAATTCTAGTTTTTTCAGCGAATGAATGTAATTTTAACATAAACATAACTCCGAGAACAAATCCATAAAACCACTATGACGCGTTGCAGTTCAATGGTCTAATTTAAAGACCATATATTGCAATTTAGAAAAAATTCTCTTCAATCTAGAAAAAAAATCACTAGGTACTTTATAATGAAGTGCCGAGCATTCTGTGGAGTATAGCTGTAATAAGGTTTGCAAGGTTTGAAGACAAAGCGTCTGGGTGTCGTCGTAAGATGATGACACTGACATTAAATGCACATTGATTGACTGATTGATTGATTAACTCCATTAACTATAGTAAAAGCTAAGCCAAATTTAACGTCAGTTTTATTTATTTATTTATTTTCGTTATCATCCACACAAGCATTAAAACAAATAACATTGCATCATAAAAACAGCTCAGGGTGGAGTGATAAACAAGTATCCACAGGCTTTGCAGTACTAATGTGGAACTTAAAAACATGGTCCATTGTCAGCATTTAAATTTAACACAGCAATGACAGACAATATAAAATCACGAGTAAGCAAATTACATGCAATGAATATAAAATATTAAGAACTTATGTAAAAAATGTCTACAAAGCATATGTCGAGAATAAAATTTTACATTTAGTATCGGAAAACATTGTCAGAGACGGACCCGACTGGGACTCTAACCCGTGATTATCTACATGTCGAGCAAGTATGTAGCAATCCCCTAATGCTTACAGCCGAATCACGATGTTAAACAATAAAATTACCTAAAGCCGGTTTACCGATCTCAATATATAGAATATAATTCTAATATTACACCTATCAATGGCTTTCATTTTTATTAAATCCGGTAATAAATGCTATTTTCTTAGAATTGTCGGAGAGAACAAACACATTGAACACAATAAAATTGCAGATGGTCCAGTACTATAAACTATTTAAGTTTATCTGGTTACCAAAGTTCCTTGATTTATTTGATTTTGTTTACAGTAAACTCAGCTTATCGTGATGTCCTGAACTCACGTTTTGGGTGTAATTACAACCTACGTATCTTTATGCAAAGTGATTCACAGTGTGGCCGATTGATCTCATCGAGTTATACGTCAATGGATGTAACAATGGTAAAAGTTACATGGTTCCACTGAATTCTAATTTGCAATTTCTTATGTTTAGTAGAATATCTTGCCAAGGCATATCTATGCTTTACAATGCTATACAGAGAAAATAAATTGCCATACATAACAAATATGATAAAAATAACATAGAAAAACATAGCATATAAATGTACGATTATGTGCACGAATTAATATTTAGGATATATGCAAACGATATCGGAATTTAACATTTGTAAACTTTGATCGCTGATTTACAAATTTAATCTCACTTTCTCTAGTGCACTGCCAAATGGCAGGTCCAAGGTACACATTCTGAAACACAGTTTGCTATCTCGCTCACTAAGGAGCATCCCATCGATCATCAAGTTGATCTCTTCAAAACGGACATGCCTTTACCACACCCAAAATGTAACCTTTTTCTTGGGAATATATATTCTGACTTCCGAGGTGGTTTCCCGTT
>JAQFZF010000437.1:0-17966 GCA_034695365.1 Enchytraeus norvegicus
TACTAGGGTGTCTATAAAACAGATAGAAACGAATGTTACCTCTATTGGTAATGGCATCCAGTACAATGTATTCAGCTGTAGTGTTAAAGGTGTTGGAATCTTGACTAGAGTCGACAATTTTATAATTAATGGAATTACGTAGAAAAATGGCAAAACCGCCAGCTCTCTGAGATGCCGGTACACAATAAATTAGATTATAATCGGAAAAGATGTTATCAAAGTAACTAATATTGGAAAACCATATTTCAGAAAGTAATATGATGTCAAATTTGTTATTCTAGATCGCTAATAAATCTAACAATTTCAAGTAATTAGCATTTAAACTTCTTATATTGATATGAAATACAGAGTGGTTACACATAGAATTCAAGTTATTAATAATATCGTTAGAGGATTCGGGTGTATAATACCCAATCTTTGAAAAAGATTTCAGAGAGTCATCAATGAGGCCATTAAAGTTATTGACAATTGATGTAGCCATTATATGGCTGGGATTGACTTTTTAGCCGCAAAATTGTAGAACCACTCCTGACCTGAGCATTGTCAGGCCAAATATTATTTACCTAGTTGAAGACTATTTCCTTATATTTGGCATCAAACGTAACTATGAAGGCTGCCGATTTGAAATCACGTCCAGTTTTGGATATACCTGGGAGTTTTTTACAGACACGCTCATTGATTCCACCCTCCTTAAGTATGTCTTCATGTTGTCCACAGTCGTATCAAGTTCCATACGACCAACAAATATTGATGTTTTCTTAGGCACCGCCTTTGCCTTGCCAGAGTCATAGATTTTGTTACCACTTATCTGACGAGGTTTCTTCAGATGGGGGTTCTTCCCTCCAACCACAGTATAGCCGTCACTAGTGTACAAACTGGCTGCAGGCTTAATGAATGATCAAGCAGAACGACGTCGCTCCAGGGCTGAGTGAAACCATCGAGCTGAAGAGAAGGGATATTGTGATCATTTGTGAGGTCTATGAGGGGAGTAGTCAGAGGTCGCCCACTGTGAGAGAGGCCCTCTGGTATTCCCGGACAAATTCCAAGATAGGTGATTAGAATTTGACCTGGGTTATTCTTGTTAAGGGCCGCAGCGTAAGAACCAGGGGTTTGCCAACCTTTGTATGAACCCTTGATTTGTTCCATGAAGCTATCAAGTTTGGACTCAATTGTGGCTATTTGGATCTTAAGCTCACTGACAATTGATGGCATGTCATCGTCGGTGGAGATAGGCTGAAGAATATTCATAAGCTTGATAGCATAGAATACTGGAATGCTTATGAATTCGCTTCCAACACAGCCCATACATCCAAGATGTGTATCAAATCAGTCTTTAATTTATCACCCTTCTTAGACTTGCTGATAGATGGTAACGAAGGATTATATCCATTAGAAGGCTTCAGCTCCTCCGCAATATTATCCAAAGCTGATTTGGCCGTCACCACTACATCGGCTGCAGTATAGAATTTAATCAGATGGTTAAATAAAGCCTCCTTAGCGACGTTGCTCACATTGTTTTGAACAAAACACATTATCCGAGTGAATTATTCCACCATTGGACGCCATGGCAGGTTATCAGAAGAATCAGTAGAATTTATTAATTTTGTAAGTTTGTTACATGGACAATGTTTACATAGAGATGAAAATCACTAAAGAATAAGTAACGAGTTTACTTTTGTTTGAAGCCAAATTCATTTTAGATTTGTTATTCAAATTTTCAGCCAAATCGGTCGAATTTTATGGAAGATATAGTAACAAATATTTTGGAACCTCTTTTTTATGAATTACAGTGTATAGATATATTATAATATAAATATGAATAAACCATACAATATCCTTATTTCTTTATCTTCGTGCATTGAATTATAAACTGAGCGCTTCTAAAACTTAGTTAATAGTGCGCTATATAAAAGTTTGTGATTAATAATTGATTTGTTATTGATAATTAGATTTTAAAATAGCCAGGGAATAAAGTAGGCATGCTAACATACCTTGCTAATGCAGTTTGAACAGACATTTCTGTAGCAGAATTTACACGTTGTTGCCCATGTACCAAACAAACTGAACTTAGTTTTCTTACAGGAAAAACAAATCTGTCCATTAAAACATATAAATAATAAATATATTCATAATAAATATGAATACAATATTAATTTAACATGCACACAGTTTCACTCAATGATATACAAGTCAAAGTTGATAAATTGTCTAATTAAGTAACTATTGAATGATGACTAAATTTGGTACATTTGTATTTTTTAATGTTTTACCTTCTTTTATTTGTTTATCTCAACACAATTACAATCAATAGGGAACACAATATAGATATAAACAAATAAACAAAATAGAAGGTGGCAACCATAAAAGAGCCTAGGTTAAGCAGGTTAAGCAATAATAGTAGCCAAATGTTGTTTCTAATTAAAAATAAAGTTTTATTGGAACTATTACACTACTTAATTGAAAAAAATATGGTAACTAATTCATATTTTAAATGTTCAAACTAAAAGTAGGTAACTATATATAGTATATAACATTGTAAACATGGGCAAATTTAAAAAAGTTAAACTAAGAGAAACATATCATCAGTTATTATGATGATTATGATTAAAGAAAATCACATTATTAATAAGTTGCAAAATCGAAACTAAAGAAAGCATTTGGATAAAATAATCCCTGCTGTCAATGTTTAAACTTGTACACTTAGCATAAAATCGTCTTTTCTCTATATGTCTTAATTATTTCTGAATAAAGCTAATTTGTTTGATGATTAAGAATTATAATTAAATATCATTAAATAATGATATAGCTATGTCTGCAGAAATAGTGAATTAGTGCTTGGATAGTACCTTGCCAGCAGAGAGCAGCTTGTATAATTCAGAGTTGCCCATGAGACACTCCAGCTCAGCCTTAGTCAGCACATTACGTATATGCATGACTTCCTCCACAGTCAACGACAAACATTCTAGAGACGACTTGACACCACGCTTCACAATCAAACCATAATACACAATCATTAACAAATAATATTCTCTCAGGTAATATTTTATTTAAAGTACATGCATGTATTATATGCAAGTAATATCTCACATTATATTTTAACCAAAAATTGGTTGTAACACAGTAAAACCTAAACCATATACTTTTTGGTTAATCCAGTAGCATGATTCAGTCATGTGTAGGACTCGGATTCCATAGCTTCACGGTTCGAATGCCGCGGTTCACCCGTCACTGATGTAACCTTTAGACTGTAAAACTGATGCTAAATTTGGCATTTTCTTTTAGTTCTATATAATGCGATTTATGTAGCTGATGTCTTAGCTGATCTGCAGTTATAAATGCATATAATTTGAAAGTCTGCACAATATTTAAACTCACACTATTGTAGAAGGCTCATGCCCTACGTTTATTATCTAACTGGATGTTTAAACTGTCAGCTAAAAACGTCAAATTTTCACTATACACGAGTATATTTAAAAATTTAACATTTTATTGAATCCACATGTATATATTTATAAGTAGGGCCTAAGTGAAGGCAATGCAAATATATAGAATACATTAATTTTATATTACATTTTTTATCAACAATATTTGATTTAAACTTATTTATGGATTAATAGTATGGTAGCATCAGATAAGTTCACACAATCACAAAAGTTTATATAATTTCATAAAGTGTAATTAAACAATTTTCCCATCGATTTTGAACACACTTGTACAATCATAAACATGCAAAGAGACATATAACATGCATATAGAAACAGCAACGAGAGAGATAAAGAAATAGTGAGGTAAAGAGGACAGATCTATATAAAATATTTATATCAAAATAAGCTGTGCTTCTATTACAAAATTTTATAAATATTACTCTATCCAAATTCAAAATGTTCTCAAAATTTAAACCTCATTATAAAATTAATTATTCTTTAAAAATACTTATTGAGAGAATAAAAAAAGTCTGCATGCTAGCAAGGAGGTATAATTTACAAATATAAATTTAAATACTACTCACATAATAAATTATGGTGATTAAAAACTACAATTAATGAAACCTAAATATTTACCAATAGATGAAAGAGCATGCATGGATAAACTGAAAGAATCAGCTATGTCAATAACAAACTACACAAGATGAGTCCACCAAACATTTGGACGGTGTTTTGCGGAACTGATCCACAGAGAATTTTTTAAAGTTCAGATAAGTCACTATAAAGTTTGAATAAAAATAAAAAACATTCTTTAGAGCTCTATAGTTATAGTTAAGTGTGTCAGCTATATTTATAAATCATAAAATATACATTTTTAAAACGTCTTTCAAATTTTAAAGTCATTTCTGTCAACTCAAAAAAATAGTCTGTGGATCAGTTCCATGAAACACCGTCCATTTATGATCTTATTTCTTAGAAAATATACAACTTTTGCTTACAATGTATATTTCAGATGTTGAATTATGTCAGCAAGGAATCAAATATTAATACTGTTACAATTATGTAGTACTATTAACTTATGTTAGACGATTAAATGGCTGCATCTGGTCAAGACAGGCACTGGGTAAAATTACTAGACACTAAATAATTACAATTTCTTAATATGTAAAAAATTTAGCATCCAACTAGTACACATTCACTAGTACTCACTAGTACTCATAGTCTATCACATTCCATTGTTATCTATATCCAATAATTAATTTTCACCAGCATCTATTATGTAAAAACATGAAACAGATATAGCATATTAAATTAAAAGATTTTCATTGAAGTCCTATTAGCATGTAATACGATGTTGCACTGTGTTGCTTGTAGATGTCAGATGTCTAATATTAGGAATAATTACGCAAAACACATTTTCTTTACATGTTCTAAATCTTGCAAAAGCGAAACTATATGTTTATAGCAAATCTAAGATAATTAAATCCAATATAAGTGTCCCAGAAAATTAGAATAGAAATTGAAAGCACTATCACAGTAGAAATCTGAAGTTAAAGAAAGCTCAAATATTTCCTACTAAGAACATTAGACAAAGAATAATTAATATTTGAGGACGATAAATGGTTAAAATTGTTAAATATTAGCAAAAAGTTCTAAAGTTTTAAAGTATAGTGCATTGTTTTGGTATGAGGTGATTGCACGAGGTGATGCACATACAAAATGACATGTGACATGCCCCAATCATGTTAGCAGAACTTATTAGCAGAAAGTTCTAGAGGGTAAAAGTATATTGCATTGTTATGAGCACTATAACTTGTTAGCAAATAGGTCTAAAGTTTTAAAATATAGTGTAATGTTATGAGAACAAACATGCCCTGATCATGCGGTACATTCACTTACAATGTGAGGAAACTCGTTTGCCATCAGTTTCTCGACCTGCTGCTGATAATTGGAGTGGTAGGAGTTCGCCTGACTGCACTCGGTACCGGGGTGTGTAGGCGACTGACACACTGTAATGCTATGTCGACGATTATGACTTGCGGTGGAAGCATCTGATCACAACACGGCGCCAACAACAACATCAATGAATAAAACATGCCTCTACTAAATTATTTCACCTTACTACAATGAAAGCAGTAAAATATAATGTAAGAGCAGGAACAACGTTTACAAGGTTAATACTTTATTATAAATTAATTATTTTACACCATTTACGTCTGGTACATAAGTCCAGTCTGAACAGCAACCATCTTTCGGAAACGTACTCCTATTATTTTACTAATACAGATGGTGGCATAGTATACTTATATTCTTACTTCACTTTTCGTCTTCTGTACAGTGTGTAGACCTACTTTCCCAATAGCTTCAGGGATATTGGTGAGTACTTCAAAATAACTGAATTATTTTCTTAATAGACAGACTTATCAATAGACCAATTAACGTGCTTTGGAGTAACTCTTTTCTATACTTTAATCGGAGAGTATTATTCAGGTGTCAATTCATAATGATTGGTAACAGTTTGAGCAAGTTTTATTATACTCAAAAGAAAATGAGAATTAGTATTAATTTTAGCCACTTTTTCATAAACTTTATCCAAATACACTTTCTATTAAAATTAGCTCAAAACAATTTGAAAAGACTAAATTTCTATATTTCAATAGCTGATAAACTACATTTTTATAATGTACAAATAAGCAATATCTATCCTAATTTTTGTACAAGTGTGTATTTAGAGGGCCGGGGGCATGGCCCCTCGAGGCGAGGGGACAGGGGGTTTCAACTGCCCCCTTCTCGATTTGAATTTTTAAGAAATTATGCATTGCATTAAGTCAAACCTTTTGTATACACATTTACCTGCCTCCCTCTATATCACCTGTATATATATACCTGTATTTTCCAGTATTATTACGAGTCCATTCACAGTCTACTGAAAGTTTTAAGAAAGAACTTAAAACTAATTATTTCAATAAATCATTTCCTTTTATGCCCTAGTAGCTATAGACTCTCTCAGTTAGTTATTATTCTCTCTAACATAGTCTATCTTTAGCCCTAAATTATCTTTGCATTTCCATTACTTGTTTGTGTGTTATGAATCATTTTTTCAATAGATTATTTCCTTTCTATCCTAGTTGTAGCTATAACTATTGTGTATGTATAAACAATTTGACATTGGATTGTGTTTCTAATTAGCTTTTGTATAACCTTGTATGTTTATGTAAAGTTGTACAGTATAGAGATGCCTTGGCATGATATACTATATTAAACATTAAACCTGCCGCCATCACCGAGACACAAATGCATATATACCTGACCCCGTAAAAGATCCGCCATTGTTCTAGTGTCTATGCTAAGCTAGTGAAACAATCAACTCAAAGATAAAAATCTAAATAAGAAATTTTTTACTTTATTGGCATTAAAAGAACTCGGCAATGAATAGCAAAATAAATATGACTACAAATTTTGGAACAATGACTGTAGAAAATCACTATAAGTCTATTGACTCTAACCTAGGAATAGTGTAGAACAAAAAAAAACAATAATAATAAATATGGCATTACAAAAGACCATGTGACTTTACAATATGATCATACTCGTTTCCAATATATATGTGAAATTTGTAACAATATTATTTAAAATTGAATCAAAATCTATGATAAAACTACTCAACTATTTTTTCCAACAACAAGCAGAACAAACTGTATGCTATATTTGTAACACATGCAGTGAGGGCATTAGTGTGATCTAGCTAGTGGCTACTTGTGGTACAACAACAACAACCAATGGACAACAGCAACAAGAATGTACAACAAGAAGACTCTCTCTCGCCTACGATAAGTCTTTCGCTGCATGCTCTACAAACCTTTGGGGCCTGCCCAAACAACCTAGGAGTCTCACAAATTGTTATACTGTTACTGCGAACCAAGCCACCACTATTACTGCCTACTGAGTTTTGTCGCCCGATATGGGTTTGCACTAGGTCCAATGCTATAGGGAAATAATCAATATTGTTATTACTAAAAAGTCAAAGCGAATCTGAAGTTTATTTCACCACCAAACGGGCTCCAATAACGATGGGTGAGATAGAAATTCACACTGTGGGCCTCTGGCGGCGATCGAGATAAATATATTTATTCATTTATTGAAGTCAATCTGACAACCGCAGATGCTTTAACCAATGTCCTACATGACTCTGACACAATTGGTAGTCCTAACAATTTATTACTCCATTTAGAGAAGATGCAATTTATAAGAAGCCATAAGAAAATAACCGAAAATTACTAATATAATTTAAAAATATGCGGTTTACATCAACATATAGAATACATTAGCTAGTAAATCGTCAAAAATAATCATTACTAGTATTTAGCCCATGAATGATTTCACAGAACCTAGTATAATTCGCAGTAACTGTTCTGTGGACTACTAAGACTATTCTCTTTCGCCAGGGAGCGCCATCAAATAGAATTCTGATAGATAATCTTTAATTACAAGGGAGTGCCAGCTACCCATTATTGTTGTGTATTTGTTGATTCATCCGCGATGGTTTTACTCTCACCCGTCATTTCTATTCCTTGTGAATTCTACATCCGTAACGTTTCAAGCAAATTATAGAGTAGATAAGTAGCTAGAATTTATTTTTAGTAAAACTTTATATACAACAATCTGTTTAAAAATAAAATATGATAGATTCAGTATTATAGCAGGCAATTGTATTATAGCAGGCAATTGTATTATTGTACAGACAGCAGAAGAAAAATGTAAATCATCACCGAACAATTCACCGAAAAATTTAAACACCTCTGAAACACCACAACCCTAAGAATAGTATCTTGAAATTTAAAAAAGTCTCCTCAGATACTCCGTTGCTAGTAAACGCGAGAGTAAAATTATGCACTTTAACCTACAAATCCCAAAGCCATAAGCTGAAAAATCATAAAAAGAAACATAATTTTGCAATTGAAAGCATATTAAATTTTATTCACCTTGTTAGCAATCTAATGATTCTAATAAAACAATATAAATTTACAAATATTCAATAATTACATCCCTGATATCGTCTTCAAATGATGAACCGGACGTTAAACCGTAATTTGATTTGAATATACATGCAGTAGTAACTCACTGGTTTGTTGCCAGGGTAAATGTTTGGGTACAGCATTGGGCGAGAGGGGAGTGAACGGAGTCATCGGCTCTACGGGAACTTTATTAACAAACCTCCCATCATCTTCATCGGAATTATCATCGTGATCGTCCTATAATATTAAATCAGCCAATACATTTAATAAAACGTGCCTGAAATCATGCTTATCCGTGTATATATAATAATAATAAAGCTGTATCATCTGTTGCCTCATATAGGGATAATGCCAGGGATGTCAGTTAAGATAAATTTATGATCTAATAACGATATCAGGACGTCTCTAACGACACAAGCTTTAAACAAATATAAATCATTTTCCAGCTAGATTTGAGTGAGAAGAACGTAAAAAAATGCTATAATTGTATGCTATAAGAATATACATAATTTGAACTTTAAATTTTATTGGCCAGTACTTTGTGTTGATATTTGTATCATTTTGTCCTGCCTTTAGACTTTACAAATAATTATAAAATACAATAAAGATTCAAATATATATACATTTATAAATAATACGCTTATCATAGACAATTAATTATCAATTGCATAATAATACATACATCAAAGCTATTAGACATGAGAAGAGAGAGATCTGGTTTGATGATTTTCTTTGTTCTGACACAAGTACCGTCAGTGTCGTCTAGCCGAGTTCTGGAAGTCTCCACTGCACCAATCAATCAATCAACCAATCAATCATCCATAATAGATCTGTATATGGGACATTGTAATTGTACCAGTACAGAACAGGTTATATTATATTTAAAGCTTTAACATATTTTGACACAAATCAAAAGCAAACGAATAATAATTTAATGGCTGGTTCATCGTCTGATGACAACGTTAGGGATGTCAAACACAATCTACCATCCCGCTTACCGCCGACATGGTGCACTGGCATTAACCTAGAAGGTTCATACCAATGCAATAAACTGCACATACATGACAAAAACTGCACATAGATGACAAAAACTGCACATAGATGACAAAAACACTGCACATAGATTATTTCAAATGTCTGTTGAAATGTTAAATAATAACAGCATTTAACATAATATAGCAGTTCAACATAAGAATAATGGTGTCACTAACATAGAGTTATAAAAACTCTGTATGGTTACACGAAATGATCAAATATAATCAAAAATAAACAAAAGGCAAAAGACTTCCATGCAACCTGTAGTGACGTAACATATAACAAATTATTATTAATTGTCAGCAAAAAATGCATAACATTATTTAAAATTGTTTAAACATAATCATATCATTTGCACTGAAATAGAGTAGCGCCAGTAGAGATAGCACTGACCAGTTTTCCTAGAGGCAGGCCTGAGCTGCGGTGGATCAGTTCTTATAGCTGATAACAATTGTTCTCTAACGTCAAGCACAGTGACCGGAGGAGACATGAGCTTACGATCACCCGCCGGGTGTAGCGGCGGTCTAGACCGAATGAAGTCCAGAATGATTGTGTGAACGTCCTTCTTGACCTTTAGCGGCGTCCGACCTTCGTCCTGCTGATAATACAATTAGCAGTCATTTTGTCATAATACAAAAACTAATAAAAGCTGAATTGCAGCTGTGATTAATTAATTCTGTTCCTGCATCTCAATGATGAAGTCAGAGACATACAATGCTGATGTTATTCATGATATTGTTTCCTGATTATTAGGTATGTGTAAGGTTTAGTTGACTGATAATTATCAAAACCGAAAATTGCCCAGCTTAACTGATGACGGACTTTACATAGCTTAACTCAAATCATCTAAGAGCTCACTCGCCACTGATGTAGCCGTTAGAACGCAAGAACTGACGTTCAATTCGGCTTTAGCTTTAAATAACCTTCAACAAATGGGAACATTGGCGTTCATGGACACAAAAGGGAGTTTGTGTGCATGTGTGTATGGCATGATAAACAACATTTATTATCCCTCTCCGTGTGTACAGTGAATATATTGCTTATATGATTTATTTCTATGACTCACCGGTACTTTATTAAGTGTATAACGTTTATATCTGAGATCGTCCATGAGTATTTCGTAGGGAGTTAACTCATACTCCACTGAGTCAGTTATCGTAGCCTTCACCTTCTTCAACTTGACACCCTGTCGCAGTTCCTTCATCAGCTGCATCCAGAGTCTGGCCTGAATAAACAAAAATTTTATAATATAACTAAACACATTCATAATCTAGCCCGTACAAATATGTTAAATAATGGCAACATAGAAAAAGTACATAATAAAAAATAATATTTAAACAAAAAATGCTCTTTAGCACGAAAATTGAAATTCCCAGTTTATATCCAGTAGCCAAACTCAGAATCTGCACTAGTAGACTCTTACAAACTCATACGATGTTTGGTTCATCCATTCTCAAATTTCCAAAATCCAACCTAAATATTGTATTTACCTTTAAGTTGATCCTAACACTAAAATTAATGTCCAATATCTTAAAATACAACATTAATTTATTCATAATTTAACTTGTTTAATGCTTATGTAATAATTAAATTATCAAAGTCGGTCATTTCTCATATAATTATAATAAAAATATATTTACTAACCCAATCAGTTCTGTTCAGTGACTCCAGATGGCAGGTGTCGTCTGTCTGTTTGGCATCTCTGCGATCAGCTCCACTCGATTTTAATTTCTATAGAACATCAAATAGTATTTCAATGAATAAAGATAATAAAATAGCTACAATAGCCATATATAAATAGCCTCAAAAAGCAAATATAAATTTCAAATTAAAATAATTCATAATTATAATATTTATAAATATTTTTATATAAAATCTGACTCCACCCATTGACTTAGATATATGTGTATTGTGTAATTACAATATGTACAATGTTCACAGAGAGGATTCAATTAAAATACTAGCAATTAGCATATCACCAGGGTATGATAAAAAATTAACTCTGAATTATGATTAGATACTTTATGATTAGATAATTTACTCTATTCGGTATGATATGAAATTATACTCAAAGTCTCTAACCTCTCGTTCGACGTATATTTTTTCGAGGAATGTCATCAGCTCATGAGCCTCAGTGACCAGTGCTCTGCACACAGCTCTATAATGAATGGCCGGGTCATCTGTCTCATCAGCACGATCTATGCACTCCTACAATAATGTTGTACAATTTTAACTAAGTCTCAGTCAAACAATCAATCAATCCATAAATCAATTGTTGGATCCGGCAAATATAAGAATCTTTACACCAACAGGATGTGTTTTGTAGAAGCCGACTAACACAGTCACTGGTTAAGGAGACCCCTAAAAAAGCAAATTGTCTCCAAGAAAATATGGCATACAGTCAAAAATGCCATGGACCTGCCGATAGGCAATGCACTAAGAGAGTGAGAAAAAATCTAGAGATGTATAATCCGGCAAGATATAATCCGCTTAAAAAAATGTAAGAATATTTTTCTTTGCGAATAAAATTATCATCACTAAGATAGTGATGATAGTTAACCTTTCTCAGTATCTACATTCAACACTTACAAACATGTGCATTTTTTGGTTAAACAATTCTCAAGTTTCCCCCACTCAAGAAAGTAAATTGTAGACTATAAATATACTATTATTATTACCTTCAGTAATAACCAGCTCTAGTGTCACGAGTCATGACTCAGAGTCTCACACACAGTAAGTTGTAAGTAGTAGGCACAGTAGTTACCTATTACCTGTTGACATTGAGTCACAATGGATACATGCCTATCATACTAATATAAGTGAGATCACTGAGATATTATCGCTCTCTTTCAACATCATTTTCGTTGCAATGTCGTTATCGACAGTAAAGACAGTATATTGCCGGTGCGTACCCCGGTCGTTCTGATCTTGAGGGTCCTCTTCAGCCTCCTGCTCTGACCAAAGAAAACACATTTCTGGCATATCAGGACTTAATTCTGATTTCTAAGTAAATTTAAATTTAAATTTATTTAAAAAACATGCCGTGCTACTAAATCTTCCCACAGAAACCACAGTACTAGGCTTTATAATATATTACCTTAATCACCAGCTCTAGTGTCATGCACGCACTATCTACAGACAGATCTTTCTCCTCATCATCATCTTCTATCCCCTCGTCACCGTCGCAGTCGCGCTGTCCTACATTCTGACCCTCCCTGCTCTGACCTTGACCTCCGTCAGTCATGCGCTCAATCAGCTGCTCCAGCGTTGAGCTGATCTTCTGCTCTTCTGCCTCAGAGAGACCAAAGTCAAGAGCTTGGAATATCATCACGCCGACTGCTCTCACCAGCTGAATATCCATAGAATAAATTATCGGTACTATTAATATGATCTTTGAAATACAATGCAATATTAATTAATACAGTTGAGCTGAGACTATCATACAATAACCCAACCAACCTCTACCAGGTAATCGTAGTAACGGCGGTCGAATATTTTTCATTAGGTCTGTTTTTTTATTTTATCAGAAATAGTGCAGATTAATGTTAGCGTTAGGGTTGGGGACAAACCCCAACCCAAATCCCACTAGACCCTAGCACAACAGTTAAAACTAATAAGACACAGGCACAAATTTATAACTAGCTGCAAATAATTTGGGACCTCCGTTACCAGGATTACCCTCTACAATAGCCCTAAAACAAACTTTTAAATAAATATGGTACAGGCAAGAGAATTAAAGAGAGCCCTCGCAGACCATAGTCCTAAAAATGCAATAAGAAAATTGCACTGAATTTTAGGACTTGTTAAAAAAGAGATCCCATTGAAGAAAGGTTGGAGATCTAATTGGGATATCGAAGAAATCAATTCATTCCTTAAAAATGGCATTGCTTAAATAAGCCTCCAGAGAAAAATTATTGAATGCCATGAATAAATTATTTGCACACAGTTCAGTTGTAAATTTAAAATCTGACAGATATTAAATATTTGTATCAAACCTGTGCTTCATGTATTCCTTGTATCTGCTCTTCTAAGCTACCTGTTAACATTTTAAATAAATGCTAATTATTTACAGTTCATACGTAATAATTTACAGATGAAATATATAATGAATAAATATAAATTCACTAATTTATGCCTACATAAAATATGTTCATAATAAATCAGTGAATATATATCTGATTTTAGTTACCATATTGTTATATCTTAGCAGGTTCACAAATACTGTAGCATAAAACTGTCAACTTTCATACTATGGTAAAGTGAAATTTGAATCAAATATGAAGTGAGGCACGAGAATTAAATAAAGTCATAAAATGAATTTATTGATTAATTAATTAATTTTGACAGGATTAAGACGTTTCATTAATTTCTCATCTACAAACTTCACTTACCATGCAAATCACCGCCGCCACTGGACAACGATATCCGCTCCAAGGTACCATCAGTGGACAAACAGAAGCCAGAAGGTTCGAGAGAAGCCGAGCATTTACCATTTTGTTTTAATCCGGCTATATTATCCAGTTTGTTGACATTTGATCGATCGTTATACCTAGCCGATAGGTATTTACAGCACTGATGGCACACCGCCCAGGCCTGCTCCTCATTAATCGGAGCATTAAAAGCCTCTAGAATTGTTTGTAAAGATAAACTACTCATTTTTTTATAAATAAAACACCGGATTCTCCTAATTCACGAAAAGATATATTTATTTGGTAAATTCTTTCACTTTGTTTACATTCTCAACTCTAATCGCCATCTTGTTTTAAATTATCGCACACCTGCTGCCATGTGGAAGTTTTCTTTGTGTCCACACTCCACAGGTTTCACTTAAAATAATGTGATAAAGTCAGCTTTTACCTGCATAAATCAATTTATGTAGATGTTAATGAGGCAAGCAAGATCGAAATGAGATAAAGAGAAGCGAGTTAGTTTCATTGTATGCACAAGTTTCTCTTTAAAATGTTAATAAATCAGGTTTCACCTTAAAAAAATTGTGTTAAAATCAATTATTTATACCTGCATGGATTAATTTCTGATGATGTTAATGAGGTAAGCGAGATTGAAGAGATAAAGAGTAGTGAGTGATAGCGAAAAGGAGACACTATATATAGGCCCTAAGAAAGCGGTCATTTAATTATTTACTTTATCATTGGTTAAACAAATATATATAAGATCTAGGTTGAGAAATTACTTGGGATTGCATAACCAGACTTACTAATCGATGTTGTCAACGATTGTTTGAATATCGAGGTATCTTCATCTATTGATAAAAGTAGACTACGCATTTATTGGTGTGACTAATAAAAGGACAAATAGGCCTAAGAAACGAAATTATATAATTTTTGTATGATCGCTTTAATCAAATACAGTATGAATCAGACACTAATTTATTTTTATGACTCACCACATTTGAATGGAGCTCTTTACGCTTCGAACAATTGCGAATTTGAAATAATTTTAATAAGAATTTCAAATAAGTTGCGTATTATAATAATTATTATCATATAAATTTGAGCCTCTCCAAGTAAATTTAATACTTGTTTGATCTCGCTCGAATCTTTCACCCAAGAAGGTTATAAAATAGCGGAGGAGGTTAGGAGGTTATATAATTATAGGTTAGTAGAATATCCTTGCTTTCACCTTTCCAACCAACAACAATTTAACGTTTTAGTTTAACACACAATTAGTAAGAATTCATTTTTTATTAATTATTAATTTGTACGGTAGTCCTTAAAATATGTGTTCAGAACTAAGCTTTCACTCAATTTTAATAAAGAATCATCTGGAATCAAACATTAAACCTTAAAGACTGAGTAATGTTGCATCATGATGACAAGCTAAATTTCTTTGGCATATTACAGCTCACAGCGAGATTTCTGTCGTTAGTTCAGCGAATGTAAACAAGTGTTTTGTTTACAAATTTATTTTATTTTATTTTGCTGTTGAAATAAAATACTTGAAATGTTATAATTATTTAAATACTTTTTATTTTTACTAGATTCTTTTCTGTTTCTTCTTCGAAGCCTGTCATTTTGATAATCACAATTAAACTAAAGAATAATATTTTATTATTGTATTATTTAGCACCTGCCCTGGCTGCGTAGAGCGCTATCTAAAGGTAAATTTACGATTAATCATGGAGTTGTAAAAAACAGAAACACTGCAAATATAGAAAGGAAACTAACATGTACGCCTGTCATGTGAGAAATTGTATGAATTAAAAACCTCTATTGCTTCCGAACGTTTGAGTGATGGTGGGTTAGGACTTAAATAGGATTCATACATGTTAGGATAAATGTCTGTTTACATGTTTTACAGTTGTTGATCTATATATTTTGATTTTATACATTTGTAGTATTCGTAAGTCACAGCAAGGAGATCTTTAAGTATTTAAAACTGTGCATCATTTGAAACTCTGAATTTGACTATCGAATTATTGAAATGGAGCCCTGCATTCCGTTTCCTCTGTCAGAATTTCAATTAAAGGAATTGGTGGCGGCCAGTAAAGATTATGCTTATAGTCATGGTAAGTAAATTACCAAAACTATATACTAGTATATAGTGATTATTAGATATGTCATATATAATATGACTGGTACTGATTAGTTAAGTTTCTTGCAATTAATGGTATACCTTTTTTTGGGCATCTTACCTTTATTAATCCAACTTCGAAGAGTAGGGTGCACTCCTACATGTCTTATGTACGAGTATATAAATCTATTTTATCTGTCTCTATCTCTTTAGATTTATTACGCTTATTCTTCTCACAAATTTTTTATAAAAAAAGAAGGCTTATAAATATAGTTTAATATTGTGCTTGTAGCTGTGAAATGATTAAATAGCAATATATTTGAGTGAATAGCTGAAAATCTATTCCCACTTCATAAGCCCTATAATACACTATATTTATAAAAATGTGCAATTTGTTATTGAATTTTGCTTCTGGGAGATCATTCTGAACATTGTCAGATAAGTAGATATGATAGGACCAGCACACAGTTCTATTAATTTGTGTTCTTGGATTGGTTTTTCTAATTTCATTTTGAAAATGCACAACTTTTAATATGACTTTTTAATTTTGCTTATCTGATTGACACTGGCATTGAGTGCTCCACATTGTCATGGATCACAGTAGGACTCTAATTTTGTTTTCTATGTCAGGTTTGATAGTAAGAAGAAAGGACTCGCCCACATCAGCCGATGCTGTGGTTCACGCACCGTACACGCTACTACCCAGTCCTGTTCCTCATTCTTGTTTTCTACAGGCTCAACGAGTCCAGACTGACTTCAATCTACTAATGCATCGCGTCGCTCATGATCGCCAGTTCCTGCACGAGTCTCTCAAACAGTAGGTTTCCATTTGATAAATTGGCAGATTCATTTGTGAACCGATTTAGGGTATTTCCAAACTCAGGATCTAGTGGTGCACTTCCAGGCAATGGAGGCATTGCCTGGTAACGCTTTAGTTGAGTAAAGATTTGGATAATGGGAAGTTAAGAAAAGACTTTACAACCATGGTGTGAAAATCATACGTGAAATTCAGAAATGGTCTGAGTTTATTTGAGTTTACCCGTGTTGGGTCCGGGATATTTGATAGTAGTCCAACAGGTAACTGCACGTGTTTTGTAAGAGCCGACTAATGCAGATACTGAGGAAGGCAATGAAAAACCACCTCAGAAATCTATATTTTCCTTGAACACCTTAGGCATCATTTTAGGTGCGGAAAGGGCAAAGCCTTTGTGATGAGACAAACTTATTGGGTTGGTCGATGTTGTGCTCATTAAAGAGCGAGATAGTTGATTGTGTGTATGAATTTTTGCCTTGAACCTGCCACTGTGGCACAGCACTGTATAGATAAATAGATAGATCTGAGTTTTGCTTCTACAATTTAACTCACTTAGAATAGCTTGGTGTATATTAATGATTTATTAAGCTATTTTTTTATTACATACTGTACCGTACGTTGTTGTGGTATTGTGTGGATCATTATTTATTTATTATATATATTCTTCATAATTTTCTTATCAATATTCCATAATAATATCTTACTCTCATTTGATGTGTATATATAGATTATTCTGTACATATTTGACAAACTTTATATTTTATACATGTTGGATCTAATTGTGCATGGTGTCAAGTGTAAAGTTCTTATGTTTTTATATTTACCACTGTTGGTTTGAAATATATATATATACAGGGTGAGGAAAAACTCACTCAGCCCCGTAGCGAAATCTCTGTAACTGAAACTTTTTTAATAGTTAATATTTTTCGACCAAATTAGGAGGTTGCATGTAAAAATCGCTCCTAGAGCTATAAAGCCTTAAAATATTTGTTAAGAATCTTGAGTTTTGACGAAGTTATTGAGAATTAGACAGGGGGTTGTTTTTTTCTCCTCACCCTGTATATAGCTAGTCAGTGGCGTCTATCCCCCCCAATTTTTAAGTCACTTTATGGCGCAAGGTCCCCCCCCAAAGAATTTTTTTTTTGT
>JAQFZF010000438.1:0-17932 GCA_034695365.1 Enchytraeus norvegicus
CTTCGTCTAGAGATAAGGCATCAAATCTATTTCTCACTTCTATTTTGTAGTTTTCTTGAATTGATGGTGATGAACTTGTTTATCGAGGTCTAATTTTGTTTTGTTGTTGGTCTGTTTTAATCTTCGTAGTTTTGTTTATATGTTGCATATTACTGAAATATAGTCACAATCGCAATCTGCTCCTGGATAGCTTTTTGATTGTATTATTGAGTTTCTGAATCTTTCATTGATAGTTTATGTAATTGATCTGATTTTTACACCTGTCTCCTGGGCTCCTCCATGTCCATCTTCTCCTTGGGTGATTTTTAAACCAGGTGTTGGTGATTATCTGGTTATTTGCTTTGCACCATTCTATGAATCTTTCTCCTCTTTCATTTCTTTGTCCAAGCCCATAGAGCTAGCTCATCACTCACATAAAAAGCTTATAATTTACATAAAAAGAGTGATTTTGTTTATAGTTTGCGTAAAAAGAGAGATTTGGCTTAGGCCTATAATTAACACAAAAAGACAGATTTGACTTACAATTAACATAAAAAGAGAGATTTAATGTATAATTCAAATAATAATAGCATTCAGATTCACGAAGAGCAGTAGCAAGAGTATTGTATGTGCACAGGGCATGAAATTACGTTTCAAACCATTTTACAAACTAGACTATAATATATAATATCCAGGTTATCTACACATCGATTATATCCATGTCGTCAATACAGACTAGACTGTCTAGTGTCTGTACGACATACATAGAAACCAACTTAAACATTGATATTTATTCATACCTTACAATGACCATACATACACTCAACGTACACCAACAGCACATTTATTCAAGTACATATTTGTGTACCAATGTGTGTGTGTACACATTCAATACATACATACAAGTATTGTACCAAACAAAGATTGGTAGTGGTAGAAATAGAGGTAGACAGAGGTAACTCTGGATTTAATTAAGAAGAAACAATGATAGTCAGCATCAGGTAGAGGGAGTACTGTTAAACATTATCATTATCTTATTCAACCAAACAATTTATCCATAAACAATGACTCTGAAAACACTTGCTAAGAGCTGACAATCACTAATACTATCATTAACATGGCTTGCATACTAATACTAGACATAAAAGTAATACAACATAATCTCTAACTATGAACAACATGGAATATGACTATAAGATTGTGTAGTGGATGAGCAGGCCTAGCTACTCGACACTTTTGTGGGGCAGGCCCTGGCGCCCTGCTAGTGAGAGGACAGAGGGTGTCAGCACCACGACTCGTATCCTAAAGGATAAAAACGAATTTAATGTCAGTTTCGCAGACGAGGGTTACATCAATCAATGCAAATCAATTCGAATTTAACGTCCGCTTCATCATCAGACGACGACATTAGTCACGTGAGCACTGGGATTCAAACAAAGAACTTACGGAACTCATTCCTTACACTTAACAACCTGCGCTACTGGCCCAACCACAACACGAGCAACAACACGAGCAACATGGCTATAAAATAAGAACCTTGGTCTTGCACTCTTTGAACCTGAGCTTAGATCTCAGCACATTACTTTTGACGACCTGTTGCAGATGTTTCTGCTGAGCTGCTTGCTCTTGCGGAGAGGCTATCGACAAACTCGCCATCTTGACCTTAAACTTGGACAGCGCTGATCCACTTACCGTCAGCATATCTGGGTCAAGGTCATTCAGTTCATCGGCCTCCAGTGTAAGAGAATCCACAGCAGACATATTGTCAGCCAAGGCTCCCTCGCTGTGCGACATCTTCAGCAGAGAGATTCTTCTCTCCAGCGGAGCATGATTCTTGTTCTTAATTCCTCCTAACACCTCATCATCGTTTAGTATAATCGTTGGTCTGCGTAGCGATGAAACTGTAGGTGCAGTGCCATCTTTGCTATTTACATCAGCAGTTCCACTGCTATTTGTAGATGCTTCATTGCTATTTGTAACTGTTTCACTTTCATACATAGGGTTAAGCTCAATGTCACTGAGGTAGCTATTCGCATTGGTTTCAGTATCACTACATGGAATAGATATATCTAAACCAAAGTCTATCAAATTCCTTTCACTGTTCAACTTCTTCATATTTTCATCGTTTATCTTCTTTCCTGTTTCATCACACACACTTAATCCTGTTTCTTTACCTATAGTTTTGCCATGTTTGCCTTCAGATTTTTCTAAACTCTCTTCACATTTTTCTGGCATATTTTCACGAGTATTATCAATATCTAAAGATCTTGTTCTACCATGAGCTGTTATCAACTGATCTTTCTTACGCGACAGAGCTCCATACATTACTTCATGCCTTGACCCCTCAGTTGTGCTCATCTCGCTTTTCCTCGCTGTATCTTCACTCACTGGTCCAAGGTGAAGCAGAGTATTTAGCACCTGCCTGGTGCTGGTGCAGAGTATACCACAAGATCTGATCACCACATAGCTGTCACCACCCTGAGTGGCTATCTCTAGGTTATATCCAGCAGTACTCAGATCACTGTCGCTACTGCTCAATATGTCCTGTCCAGTCCTGTCCAGTTTATCTACATGGTTGTTAATGTCCTGTCCAGCTCTGCCAGGTTTATCTCCATGGTTCATCTCTCTCCACTTGGTTGATATACTGGTAGGTCTAGCGGCACCGTGGCTCATGGCTATAGGAGGCATAGAGAACATTGCAGCACCTGATTGGTTGTTTGATATATCATCATTATCATCATCAACCGATGTGCCCGCTGAATTCTTTGCATAAGCCATAGTAGGAGGAGCAAACCTTGGCATACGAGACATCTTGATCTTGAGGCTGTTGAGCTGCACCTTACCTCTAGATGACACCGACTCAGCGAATGATTTACTCAGCGAGGACATACGACTTTGTGCACTCACGTTAGATCTTACTCCAGGTTGTTTTCCTATGTCTTCGTTATGTCTTCTCACAGCTGGTTCACCTTCTGAGCTAGCCGATTCAATGCTTCCTTCAGATTTCGCATCATGCTGAGAAGTTTTTCTGCGTGAACTATCCGGAGAAGATTTGGGAGAATTGGTCACGCCCTTACGATGCATACTAGGCGATGATTGGCCAGCAGGAAGGATACGTAGAGAGTGGGAGGAGTTATCTCTGCTGATTGACGGGTGAGGTAGACTAGACTCTACTTGTTCCTGAGCTTGACTAGCGATGTCGATCACTCTCAGGTGGGCGTCGCTCTTCTTACTATAACACATACAATATCAGTCAGTCAATCGGTCAATCAATCAATCAGTCAATCAATCAAGCAGTCAATCAATCACTTAAAAGTGGACATCATTCTTCTTACTATCGCAGATACAGAATCAATAAAGGATTTAATGTAAATATTCTGACCAGAGGTTTATTTCTCAGACATAATAAACTTATTTTCTACGTTATACTCTCAACAATACAGCAGCCACATCAATCAACTAGGATTTATCGTCCGGTTCCTCACCTGTAGGCGGTGTCAGGGATGATCAGAAAGATGAAATTAAAGATCAAATTTATATTGATGAGAGGATTAAGAAAGAAAGAGAGAGAGAGGACGTGAGAGAGAGAGAGAGATAGGGAGAGAGAGAGAGAGAGAGACAGAGACAGAGAGAGAAAGAGACAGTGTGAGACAGAGAGAGAGAGAGAATACGAGAGTGAATGAAATTAGTAAGCAGGACATAACCTTTCTAGTTTTCTTTCGATGACATTCAGATCAACATTTAACAATTTTTTAGCAGCAACGAACGACTCGGCTGTAGCTCTCAGAGACTCTGTACATATACACCAACAATAAATAGAAGTGTGTGTACAATACATAACTTGTTTTTCTATTTCTATATACATGACACAGTGCACATAATATGTAGTCTTTCCGCTACATGTTATTTTTTTTAAAGTACAGTATGATTTACAGTTAAAACAAGTTAGAAATAAGGTCCCGAACATGTACAATTACAGTTAATTATGTCAATAAAAATTAGCTACAATGGTTAAAGATATAGAAACAATGATTCATAGTACAACCAACCTTTGGCCTCGTCACTGTTCCGAATGACGACAACGATGTTGTTGAAGAGTCGAGTGCTTGTGGCACAGAACGTGTGAAAGTAATCCTCAGATCTTGTTCCCCCCGTCTCGGCTGAGTTAGAACCCTCAACAGCCGCAAGTGGCTTGTAGTGTATGCGCACACACATCTGCTTGTGCTTCGATGTTATTGACAGTAGTCCTAACAAACATAACTAAATCAATCAATCAATTAATCAAAATGGCATCTTGTCAGCATGTCATGAATACACAAGCAAAAAGCTGTATGAAACAGGAAAGCTGCATAATTTCCCATGAGCTAAGGCATCAATTTAGTGTAGTAAGAGCAAGACCTTTGCGATAGGATCAATTTGTTGGGTTGATCGATGGTGAGCTCATTAATGAGCGATGAATATTGTGAATTTGTGTCTTAAACCTTAATTGGTAGAGCACTGGATATTTCAAGTCTTCTCAGTTACACACCCGCACAGTCCCACAGGATTCAGCGAGCATCTCATAACCCAAGACTTACAATTTCCACTTGAGTCAATACTAATCCTAAGTCCTATGAAATTTTGTATTTGCTACAGTAGTTACGTTTGGATGGACATGCTGGTAGTCCAATGTTGTTGGAGACGCCCCTTATGTCGTCGTCGAAAAAATGGACATTCAATTGATTGATTGATTGATAATAACAAAAGTATGATATAAATAAATAGCGACAAACCTAGTTCAATACAGCTGAGCTGCTCCAGTGAAATCTCCTGATAGCTGGTCACCTGGTCTGTCTCGTCGTCGTATCTGTATACATTGATAATACAGAATTAGTGTCAGTTACCTCATCCAGGGATGATACAAAAATCATTATATGCATTTTATAAGTAGATCATGGTATTACCTCTCAAGTATTGCATATATCTATCCATCATTTATCCATCTACAGATCCAGGTCCTGTCAGATGGCAGGTCCAAGGTAACATTTCCAAACACAGTCAGCTATCTCGCTCATAAATGAGCACACCAACATGTTGGCCTCATCATGAAAGCTTTGCCTCTCCAATACCAAAATTATTCCTTGTTCAGGGAATATTTTTATTTTCTTTGGTTGTTTTCTATGCCATCCTCAGTATCTACGTTAGTCAACTTAACAAAACCCATACTGTTTTGGGGTAGAATACACTTAAATTTTATGGACTCAGCACAAAAAATTGCGAAAATCTAAATATTATTAGGCAAATTAAGTAATTATGAATATAATTGTAATTATATTAGAACACCCTGCAGAGTAATTAATTTTCTTTAATAAAAATTCAATCTGTGTAAAATAATTATATAAAACTCCAGTATACTCGAACGAGACTTGGATTGTAATATTGAATGTAGGCATGTTAAACGATTTCTGGTAAACCGGTATTCGATTTTAAAACCGAATACCAGTTCTGTGTTTAAGAAACCGATTACCGGATTTGGTGTTAGGGCACTGTATAGTACGTCTAAGTGGCTCATTCAGTTAGCGCGTCGGCCAGTTTGTGTCGACTGTTGCGCATAAGGTCCGGGTTTCGATTCCCGGTCGAGTCAATCAGGGAGTAAAATCTTGGATGTACAACGGGCCAACCAAGCCCACCATCCCTTCGTGGGTCGGATGATTGGTAACAATTAGTAAGTAGTAGGTGACTACTTCGGAAGATTGTGAAGGTTACCACAGATCTGGCGTATATGATCCCATTATCAAATTGGACTGGTATAGAGTGGGGCTGGCGACCTCACCGTCAGATTAATGACTATGTCACCTGGGTGCTGCTATCGCTCAGGATCGGGATCAGCTCCACGCCTACGTTCGGAAACGAATGTGGCACCCAACCTTTACATTTTTTATAGTGTGATTAACGCAAAGACGATAAATCAAATATCTGGCTGTCTAATCATTCTCTCAAATTATAATTGCATGTTTACAAGGTTGTCAATACACTGACAACTCCAAGACATTACCAGACGCTGACGGCAAATAGATCAGCCACTGTTATTTTGTTAACAACCTCGGGCTGTGATAATTATTTTAATACAGGTAATCATAACTTGCATTGTGTAGGCTCTAATAATATATCTCTCTGCCAGCAAAGAAAACCGGTATTAGAATCAAATACCGGTTTTATACATCGAAAACCGGTCTGAGGAAAAATCCGGTATTAACATCACTAGTTGAATGCCATTGACAATCACTGCCACGGGAAGGCTTCCATGTGACTGTCAACGAGTGACAGCTGCTTGAGTCCTCCTTCCAACTGTAATGAATTCATTCAATAGTATAATGCAAATTAAATTTAAGAAAGTTGGAAATTTTCCTGTAGATTGCCTTTATCAAAGGCTTTCTTAGTAGTCATAATTAAATCACATTGATAGAATGATATTTATAATGTTCATGTGTAGGGCTTGTACCTAGCTACATAGTAAGCCGACTGAGAGAGAAGTAGTATAATGTTCATATCTCTGTTAGCAGGATCCTCCTTCAGATCCTCACAGTCTATCAAACCCCAACCTCCTAAACATTCGTCCTCCTCCGTTATCAGCATCTTCTTACCTACAATAAATACAGCACAATACAATACAGCACAATACAATACAGCACAATACAATACAGCACAAGACAATACAATACAGCACAAGACAATACAATACAGCACAATACAATACAGCACAAGACAATACAGCACAATACAATACAGCACAATACAATATAATGCAACACATCTAACTCCAACCACCTCTAAACTAATCCTGCTCCGTTACCAGCATATCAACGTGGGGAGGAATTGAGTGGAGTGGAGAGGGGGGATTGCGCATAAAGTGGTAAAGTGTTTTCTCTTCAGAAGCAAGTCATCCGTGTTCTAAATGAAAGTCAATCAACATAAGAAAGACTCCAGGGTGTCTGGAGGTTTGTTGTGGTACATACGCTATCAAAAAAGGATATATTTGATAGATTACGCGTCATTAGGGCGTATTCCATTGGACTTAGTTCCCGTAGCTGTCAGTAATCACTTCATTCATACCACTCCCGGCCGTGCATTCATCACGCTTGACTAAACAAGATTACTACAACAATGGTCAAGCTCAAAAGACAGCGTTCACTGAATGAGGTCGCAGTGAATGACCTCGCAGATCAGATGGCTGATAATACTCAGCAAGGTTCATTCACCCAGGTGCGCACGAATAAGAAGAGGCGTGGGGGTAACAAGGGTAAGGGCAATGTCATACTCACAGTTTCACAGCCTGCAACCCATTCCAGCTCCATCTCTGATGTCAAGGAGGATGATGTGATTCCCGCTGGAAGCTTTGTTGTATGCAATGAGGAGGCCACTAACTCTTCCTCGATTAAATGTGAGTCATGTGAGATGTACTACCACCTGAGCTGCTGTGCAGCAACGGAGGCGGATCACTCCACCATCATCAGACTGATCTCGTTCATTGGATGGACCTGTAAGATCTGTCCAGAGGAATCTGTTAGTGAACTGCAGCAGGTTTGAGAGCATGCTCTCTACAGAAGTCAGCAGTGGTAAGACTGAGATGATGAAGATAATGAGTAATTCTTCCAGCCCCACCCAGCGTCTTCTCAACAATTACTTAGCCGTGATCATGCCATCCAAGATATTCAGCCTGCCGTTAATGATATTATTGGAGTTCAGCCTGGGTAGGTCAGTTATGCCAATGTTGTCAGTTTAGTACGGAAATCAGTGAAGGAGGTCAATCAAAGACAAAAGAATGTGGTTGTATCTGGTCTTATGGAGAGGGAAGGGGTAGATGATGGAGAGTTATTTGATAAACTATGCATTGATGAGCTTGGAATGAAGCCATTGATTCAGAGTAGTTCTGCCACTAGGCAACTTGGAAAAGGTGTGGGAG
This sequence comes from Enchytraeus norvegicus, assembly GCA_034695365.1. NCBI lineage: Eukaryota > Metazoa > Annelida > Clitellata > Enchytraeida > Enchytraeidae > Enchytraeus > Enchytraeus norvegicus. Next base: position 7,922 of record JAQFZF010000438.1, read on the forward strand.
TAGGTTCTCAAAAACTGCTGGTGAGACTTGTCTCTGAAACTGCCGCCTTGAAACTTGCTGAGCTGAGTTGATCAGCTCAGCAAGACTACTCTGTCAGTCAAAGGACACTTACGTTGCTAGCAAAGTCTACTTAAACCCTGACCTTACCAAGAAAGAGGAAAAGCAGGCCTTTGAGTGAAGGCATTTGAGAAGACAAACTGCTGTATCGGAGCCAGTGGTCAGAGGGTCAGCAATGTCGGGTAATGAGGGTGCAGCAAGAACGTCCTCTATGACGTTCGTAAACAGGTCTAGAAAGAATGCTATACGACCATTAGTTCTGGCTAGGATAACGAAACAAAGAAACTAAAGAAATATACGACCAAAAACGTACCAATATATGACTACATTCTAGAAATATCATTCAAAATTAAAGTGTTAAATAAAATTAAAATTGTAAGCCTATCGTGATAAGTTATTTACCAAGTATCAAAAAGAAAGCTCTTATACTGCTTCCAGAATGAATTCAGGAATCCTGCATTTCGTATTGTAAGTGGGATTAAATTCCAATCAGTGCATGCAGTATTAACATAGGATTTATAGAATGCAGATCCAGATTGTATAAATAAATAGTCTTTGATAACCTGGTAGGATAACTATGATTAGCGTGATTGAGATCAAACATTGCATTTATGACCGCTGGCATTACTATGCTACCATTAAGACATTTATAAATTAATTTGGCAATGCAAAATTTATGAAGAAAATGTACAAGCATAACATCGTATGCAATATACATATCTTTAACATTGCTGAATCGAGATAAGCCCTGAAGTTTCCGCAAAACCCTGTTACAGTCCATATGAAGTGGTTGTATGATATTCCATGTAGCATTTCCGTATACTTCAATACAATAATTTGCACGAGAATGCACCATCGAGAAGAATAACTCTTTACGACATTATAGAGGTATAAAGTCTCTATGTCGATATAGCAAACCATTTACGCTTTTTATGCTCTTAACAATAGATTCAACATGTTGTTAGAAATTCATATGTTCATCAATCAAAACAACCAATACATCATAGACCTCCATAAGATCTCTCCAATTCTTCTGGTTTCCAGGGTTGTAAGATGGACTTTTTAAAATCTATTCTCATAGCTCAATTGATTAAATCCATCAACAGTTTTCAAAGATCTTCTTTGAACCCCTTCTAGAAGTTTAATATCCTTCTTATAATTCGGCCTACAAACCAAACTGCAATACTCAAGATTGAAACGAATATAATCTAACAGTAACTTCCTTATCCCTACTAGTAAAAATTCTTTTTAAAATTAAACCTAATGTTCTGTTTGCATTTATAACAGCTCTGCAGCACATTGACTGGCAACTTTGAGATCTTTAAATTAACAAGTACAGCTAAATCCTTTTTCAACTTCAACCACTTTTATTTTTTTATTGTTTATACTGTAGTCAGTATTCCGATGGTTTCTACCAAAATAAATGACCTTACATTAATCAACATTAAAGTCTAAACTCCATTTTGCGACCACTCACACAATAATTCTAAATCTCCATGCATACTATCTGAGTCATCAGCACTTTCAACCTTTTAAATAGTTTGGCATCATCAGCAAACTTTTATAACAAATTAATAAAATCCTCATCCAAATCGTTAATAAACACTAAGAAGAATAAGTGTCCGAGGACTGAACCCTGCGGTACCTCAGAAATTACATTAATCAATTCTGATTGGTTGGTCCAAGGTTACTCTTTCCATTCGACCGTGAAGCCAGGCAGAGATCCAATCAAACAATGGACCATTTATACCTCATACTTTAAGTTTACACAATAAGCTAATCTGCAATGAAGTACGTTAATTTACAAACGTACCTCACAAGTACAAGTTACTTCAAGCAACTCCTTCAGATTCCCTCAAGGATATCATCTGGCCTCAACGATATCATCTGGCCTCAACGATATCATCTGGCCTCAACGATATCATCTGGCCTCAACAAAATCATCTTGCGAGCCAATAACCGAGCAAACGTCCTAGCCATCAAAGAATCACAGGGTTTGATTCATTCAGATAGTAAAAGACCTGATGGTGTAACCCAGATCCCGTGGTCTGAAGGAAAAAGTATCACATGGGATGTTACAATAACTGACACCCTTGCAGCCAGCAACAAGCTCGAGCCTAGTCGCTGGTTCAGTCGCAGAAGCTGCCAGAAAGGAGCAAAAGTACTGTGAGCTAATGGGAAGATACACATTTGTACCTATTGCCTTTGAGACCATGGGTACTACCAACACCTCAGCTGCTGACTTTATTGATGAAATCGGCTCGAGGACCCAGGCCTTGTCCAGTGACAACCACGAGAGAGAATTTCTATAGCAGCGGCTGTCTGTGGGCCTCCAGAGATACAACTCCATCTGCTTCCGTGGAACGTTTTAAACAATCGATGAGGATTTGGCGTCTGTTTTCTCACCCGTAGTGAAGAGTGCCATGGTACATGAGGCGGTAGATTCTCAGTTGCTTGGAGGTATTACCTATGTTGAGCTGAGGAACGCTTTAGATGGTAGGACAGTAGATTTATTGATGGAGGACAATGGTCTGTGTGATAAGGTCTACTGAACGCTGTCTCACAGCTTCATGCGCTCCAACTTCCTACATAGCCTCTCTCTCTCTCTCTCTCTTTTTTTCTCTCTCTTATTATTAGTTAAGTACTTTGCAGTATAGGCTTAATGTAGAACTTTACTAGTTTAACTAATTAATAATTACAGGACTAATTGATAAAAATTGTTTTGCAGAACAAATTGGAAACAGAAGAAAAATCTTCAGCCAGAGACTACTCTAGTGTCAACTTATTAAATAATGGCTTTGGGCTATAAATTATGTCTTAATATAAATTTTAGTTATGCCAATTGAAGGCGATTCGGCACTGATTGACTCGTGCACCCACCTGTACAGATTTTATATATGCCATTTTTTACATTTCATAGAATTAGGATATATGTATTAGGGTTAGAGTTGGATTTAGGGTTAGACTATCCCCAAAACCAAGCCCTAAAATGAACCCAAAGGTGAACATTTTTCAAAGAAGATCTTTGAAAACTATTGATGGGTTCAATCAATTCAGTTATGAGAATAGATTAAAGAAAGTCCATCTTACAACCCTGGAAACCAAAACAATTACAGGTGATCTGATAGAGGTCTATAAAATAATGCACCAAGGTCTTACTGATTTGAGACCGGAAGATTTCTTTACGTTCTTAGATAGTAATTTGAGAGGTCATTGATATAAGTTATTAATTTAAGTACGGACTGATACTGAGAGAGAGATATATGTTTATTACAGTGATAACACAAGACTACCAGTAAGTTATCAATTACTAATGGTGCAGATAAATAGTGATATTAGAAATAAACGAATAAACAGTGCTCATGTGCTGACCGTCATCAGGGTGAGCAAGAATGCCCTATCTAGCTGACCATGGCCAGAAAATAAAAGTACAAAAAAATAAATGAATAAAACTACCAATAAACAGATAGACCTACTGATATAATTAATAACAGTCTATTTATTTTCTAATTGCCAGCTATCCTGTAAATATTTGTTATATTTGAGCACAAAATAATCAATGGAAGTGGCACTTCTAATTTCAATTGGAACTAGATTCAATAGTATTGAGCCATAGTTAACGTACGAGGAATAAAAGGCTTTACTAGGCTTTTTATATAGGTAACTTGTTGATTTCAGTCTCGTCGGGTAATTATGGCAGGATTGGGTGAGGGCATAAAACAAGTTACAAGTCGAATTGGGTATAGAACCTGTATTAATTGAATGAATGAATGAATCAATCAGAGAGCTTTTGTTTAGCGCATCTTTAAAATGAATCAGAAGCGCTTGATGCTGGGTTGAATTAAGCAAATAGATTAGTTTTTAGTTTGGATTTAAAACATGGACTTGACAAGGCGTAGCTCCGTAGACTCGATGGCAGACTGTACCAAACTCTGGCCCAAATATGTCACATTGCCACTATGATCAACAATGAGTCAAGTAGTCAAGACAACAAAGGCCACACTAGATGCGGCAGATGCGGGGAAATTACGGGTTTCAGTCAATAAGCCTTCTAGTAATCCATTACATTAAAATAACTTCCCAGAGCCCATCTGGAAACCTTGAGTGATTTGCTGAGAATATTGTACTGAGAATAATGATTTTAGTACACTTTGTCTGGTACTTGAGTACGGAATTATGACAACCTTACTGAAGTACATGCGCAGTGGTAGGCACTCACACTGAGATAGTAGAGTAGGCAGAGGGGCATGTGTCCCCACACCCTATATCTGGTGAAAAATGGTCTAGTAACTTTTTGGGGGTATCTGGTTAATGGGTGTAAGCATGAGCAACAATTTTTACTACGTTTCTCTGAAATTCAAAAGTGTATCTCAAAGATTACATCATGGCTGCATGTTCCGCTCATTTTACATCATTCCATCTGATGTAAACCCCCTATACCGAGATACAAAATCTCGTGTAATATTATCTCTATTGTTGTTTTAACACGAGCGGGAGCAGCAGGAGTATCTGGAAGGGATATCAGTGCAACTTGTAGAATTGTTGATCTGTCTGCACCGATCTAAGTCTTCTTCTATCTATCCAGTGCTCTGCCACATGGCAGGTCCAAAGAAATCAGACTGAAATCACCTTGACTGAAAATCACCTTTACTAATATTTTGGTTATTATCGGTTTTATGGATAAAATGATTTGCACCGTGCACGACCAGTGTTGACCCCTGTTCTCTTTCAGCACGTGTATATTGCTTCTACTGTTGGAGACGTCCCTGATATCGTCGTCAGATGATGAAATGGTAGTTAAACCATATAGTATTATAATATATTGTATTGTTTTGTAAAGTCATTGAGGACTAATTATAGCATTGTAATCGATGATACAACATGAATATTCTAACAGTAGTCGATTTCATAATGAAATCATGAAAGGAAAGTAGGCGAAGTCTTTTCATATGTAGTCGATTAATGATGCGACTTTCGATTTTCCGCATCCTTGGTAAAGTCGCCATTTGATCACAATTAAATGTATGTCATCAAATAAATAGCTATTGTCTCAAAGGTTGTATTGGCGTATTCTTGGCTTTCCACCATTGACCAACAACGTTGATAAGAAATTCTATATCACAAGAAACACTCCACTCCTATTATTGGTTTGGATAAACATAATTTGAAAGCAGTCGTCCAATTCTAAAAAAAATAGGAATAAATGGCTCAACACACATATCTTATTTGGCATCCTTGAAGTCCCTGACGTTATCCCTATATGAGGAAACAGACGTTAAACTTCTATCATTATTATGATTATTATTATTATACGTACTCAAGTCATCACTGACTTTATGGATCTATTGGAAGATTTTGAAGACGCTCCAAGGATAATATGCTTGCAGCTGCCTGATAACTGAGTCTGCTTCAACGCCATAAGCTGCTTATGCTTAGCTGCAGAAGCTGCTCCAGCTGATAAAATCTGGGGGCCCGGGGGGGGCGGAATTTTGAATCAAATCATGAAATTATTACTAAGGTCCGGTATTTCAAGCGAAGTTTAATCCTGGATTACCTGAATGTCAAGGTTAGTTTACAAATACGCAAAACTTTTTATAGTGTAAACAATACGACGTGAATTCACATTTAACATCGAAATCGATGGTAAATTCAGTAACCGGACCTGAGTCTCATATTAAACAATATGCAACATAATAATCTTGGGGAAATCGGAGAAAATCAAGGGGGTCACAAGTAATTAGGCCCTCCGCGCAGAGAGCTTCCAATGCCTAGCTGCTGCTTAGCTGCTGCATATGTACTGCTAAAGCTGTTTTCCAACGGAGTGATTTAACATATTTCAGCATGTCGCTTCTCCAGTGTGCTGCTTTCTCTTATCACAACATGTTGCTGAGATTGAGTATATATACTTAGCTCGTTGATGCTGAATTTAATGTTTTGAGTAGAAATAGGTTGAAGTAATCATGAATATTTAACATTTTCTTTGATAGAGATATGTTATTGTTAGTTGTTAGAAGTAATCTGGAAAGGGCATTAGATTACCTAGTAATTGTAAACTTATTTACGCCCAACAAAGCAATTCCGTTGGATAGATATTGTCATTTAGTGTTATCATATCAGTCTAGATCCAGAGCATCGTATACATGTTGGATATAGACCAACCGAAAACTTCACGTGCACGTAAAAGGCGAGTAGTGTTGGTACTGCAGCGAAAGAACAAAGTGGTCTCCCTCATGACTTCTGTGCAAGTCAAATTTCCGACTAGCAGAGGTCTTGCCACATCGGTTGTGGCTCATGGCAAGCTAGGTTACTTTTTCTTCACTGTTTATGAGTGGTTTTGAGACTTAGTAAGACTTGCGCAATATAAAAGTTTGTGACTGATTGATTGACTGATTGATATACCTCTGTATCGTTTGTTAATGGAATGATGCATAATTATCTTATCATAGCATTAAGAAATTTAGCAAGGATAAGTTTGCATCGGTCTATTCGCTAAAATAAAATATTCTAGCGTTGACAGATTTGTTAGCTATTATGTAGGTAACACTATGTAGTATATATGTGATTAACGTAATAGAATTCTAATGAATAAGAATATTCTGTCACAAAGACTAAATAAAGTGTACAAACAAATCCACTATCGAAATTATCTATCTGATTTTTATAACGATAACAATATAAAGACTATAATAAAAGCATGTGAGCAACCTAATGATCCACTGTATTTAGAGTATTGAAAGGATATCTGATTTAATTGACCTAATTATATGTTATTATATAGAAGAATGTGAGCAACCTTATGATCTACAGTATTTAGAGTATTGAAAGGATATCTAATTTAATTGACCTTATTCTTAACTATTTGATAGAAGCATGTGAGCAACCTAATGATCCACAGTATTTAGAGTACTAAAAAGATATCTGATTCAATTGAACTAAACTGGATTCTGAAGACTTTATCGATAGCTACGATGTTGACGCTACCTCGAGTGCTGAATTCATCGGCAAGAAAAGAGTAAAAAGATTGAGTGACCCTGAGGGTGGAAGCATGGAAAAACAGAAGAACCAGGATGAGGTGGTTAATATTACTTTCTCCTTTAATTTTCACACATTACAAACGCATATGTCTACAGGGTTTCTGTTATTTTTCTTTTGTTTTTGTTATTTTTGTAATTTGCCGTTAACTGGTCAATAATATCTTTACCTTTGATAGAACTCTAATTCAGAAAGCGCGTATGCACGATTTACCTACTAGGAATCGGTACCCATGCCCAAGGGTTCTGGCTTTATTTATTGCAGCCCGGTCTGGGTTCTAACCTTTGTCTATTCCTTCATATTCGCCGAAACGAACTATTTATGCACTAGACTACACCGCCACCGACGCTGTCACGGAATAATACGATTTCAATGTTATTTGGCTTCAACAAAGCAAGTCTAGTCTGCCCCTTGGCTGGTTGTTGAAATGTTGTTAGACGTCCCTGATATAGACAGATAGAACGGACGTCGAGTTGCCATTGAGCTCAATTATTAACTCGAATCTATAAGTTGATCAATATTCAAAATTCATAAGCTGAGAAAGAAGTTATTTTGAGATGAGCCATCTGTGTCTTTTCTAGTTTCTAGAAGTGAGCAAAACAATTCACTGAATCTTGTAATAAGCCGGTATAACTCCTTCCAGATGAGGTTTCTGCAAGATATAATGAACGATTCTGTTTTATCTCTTTCTATCACTCTCTCTCTCTCTTTCTCTTTTTCTCTCTTTTTCTCTCTCTCTATCTCTCTCTCTAGTATACTATCAATTGGCAGGTCCAAGGTACATGTGCACATTCCGATACACGGTCTGCTATCACGCTCACAAATGAACACTCCAGCGATTATCGAATTTTGGGTTGGATAAATAGGCGTCTACCTACAGATGAAAGCGCACATAGGCTTATTTAAATATTATTTTACTCAGAATTTATATTTTAATCTCTTTCACTAACGAAAAATAGATTTTTAACGAAGCCAGTGCGTTCCGTGTCAACTCCCAGTGCAAACATCTCTCATTCGGACAGATAGCACGTCAGTTTTTATAATAGAGATCATGCAAGAAATATCATGATTGAAATTATGCAGATGCGTGACTGCTTCTGATGATGTATTATACATTATAATAGTGAATCGATATTGCACATAGAGAATTTTTCTCTGTTAACGGATAAGCCTACTATTTTTATGCTTCTGGATGACATGCATAAGATGTAGTTTGAAGTGATGATCATATCGCAGAAAACAATCCTTTCGTTAATTCAACCGATTTTAATAAAGATCAAGATGAAGGAATATTTTGTAGTTTTTTGGTTAATAACTTAATAATATCTGACTTTCCTAAAATTTAAATTGTAAATTTCTATAATGTAATTGAAATGTTGTGTAATATGCGTGATATACATGATGCCGTAAATAATTGTCTATTGGTGATAATGTAGACTTCAATATCATTCGCAAAATTTCCTTAGATGTTGGAGGAATTATTTAGCATTATAATGTTTCTATACTGTGCAGTGCGGCCGTGATGTATTGTACGCCTGAAGAAAGATATTGACAGTATATAGTATTATACATGTAATTTCTATGCAGTCAATGTATTATGAATTTCGTTGTACGAGTTGCACTTTCTGCAAAAAATAGCGTAACTGTGATAGAATTACATATTTTTCTATGCAGTGTTTCCCTGCACATGCACTAGGCATGTAGAATAATTGTATATGGAGATATCAAGTTGTACCAGAACACCCAGGCTTAGCAGCGGAAATTTTCTGAACGAAAATAATATCTTATCTGGAAACTAGTTTGTCTTTGTGCAGCAGAACAACTCCAACTCCGCTATCAGTAACTAAATATAAATACTGAAAAGTTCTAGCTAAACTTTTTTACTTGCACCAAGGTGGATGTGATTGGGGCATGTGATGCACTTGATGCAACGCACCGTGATCTTTCTTTTAATTAATTAGATCTTTATTTTAATATATCAAATATTGTAAAGTATAGAGATGTTCTGCCATGATATACTATATTAAATATTAAACATTAAATACATGTGTAATATATGTATTGTGCACAGTATCTCTTTCTCTCTCTCTGTCTCTCTCCCTGTCTCTCTCTCTGTCTCTCTGTATCTGTCTCTCTTTCTGTCTCTCTCTCTCCCTCCCCCCTCTCTCTCTCTCTCTTTCTTTCTCTCTCTCTCTCTCTCTCTCTAAGCATTAACATTAAATACATTTGTATTGTGCACAGGAGTTGGTTGGAGGAGAGTCAGAGGGAAAGAACTGGCGAGGTATAGTGATAGCTCTACTGGTAATCGTCATCATATGTGGTCTCGTCATTATAGCAGTTGTACTCGTCTCTCCTAGTATGTACTCCATTCCATTCTTTTAATTGTAAAAATAGGAAGTTACTTAGTTGGTTAGTTATTTTATTTCAAAACCACAATATTACATCGTAACACATTGTCAGTAAACGAAGAACATGTACATTTCATAAATAACAGTTAGCATGCGAAATCCTGAATGCTAAGTTAAAGTTAGTGGTTTTAAGGTTTCCTGAGCGACCTTTCGGTCATCGGGCAGGACACCTTTTGTGCAAAAGTTAGAGGATCATGAATAAAAAAAATAAATAAAAATTTTTCCGTATCTTTGTTTAGTGGCAATCGTATTATACAGAAAAGTAGGCCGAACTGTTTTCCGTTAAATTTTATTTCAGTTCTTCCTTTCTGCCTGTTTGAGTGAGACTTATTTCTTAGTGTTCTCAGTATACAACGTACTTGTCTTGCAAGAAATCCATTGAATTTAATTTTGCATATTTTACCAATTTTCTCTCTCTCTCTCTCTCTCTCTCTCTATCCTCTCTCTCTCACTTTCGCTCTCTCTCTCTTTCTCTCTCTCTCTCTCACTCTCTCTCTCTCTCTCAGTCTCTCTC
>JAQFZF010000439.1:0-17924 GCA_034695365.1 Enchytraeus norvegicus
ATCGCTGAAATCAGATGCCCACAACAGTCTACTGTTTCTCAAGAATCTCGAGAGCATCGAAGTGCACGAAAGATCTGCAGAGGGTGAAGTGAAGCAAATATTCAAAGTCCAAATATCAGAATGCTGCAGAGATTTTGTAAGATCAAAGAGGCAGCAATATGTGAAGGATATGAATGGAGGTGATAAATGGACTCTATCCGACAGTGTTACCACGACATATCCAATATCATTCGATGTTACCTATGGTCAGGAAGATCAACCAGTCAAAGATTCTGACACATGGTGGATAGTAACACAATATCTGGCTGGAAGAGATGAAGCCACACAGGGAAGCATAAAACAGGACAAGAGGTAAATGCCGTTCAAAAATGGTGTATTGGTACCTGACATTGTCTTTCAAGGCGGTCTTCTAAATACTAAAGCTGCAACGTGTAACTTAAGTTTCATACGACCCATTTAGTTAATCTAGCGGCCATGGCACACATTAGCATCGGCATTGTGTCGATTTAGAAATACTTTTTCTCAATATATAATTTATAATGACATTTTTCGTTCGCTAGCATTAGCCTACTTACATGTACATCGATATGAATGTTAAGTGCGCTGGAGATTTTGAATCATCCAAATCTATAAGACGCAGGTATTCTACTGTTATAAAGCCAGTTTGTAGGTAGAATATTAAGCTAATCTCTTCTACAGGTACACTGCCTTACTGTAGGTACGAAGTATGAAAGAATTGAAGTGATATAATATTGGTTTAGTGTGTAGAGCTTAATGTTTAATACAGTAGGCCTATATCGATGGGTTTAAAAAAACTGGCTTTTTAAATAAAGCCAACCCGCCGGGTTTTTCTGGGTTTTATTGTTTCTTTTTGGGTATTGGGTTTTATTGGGTTTTTTCACGGTCTCTTTTTAAACTCAAGCTTTATGATATCATACATGCTAGTCTCTAGCTAGCATTGTTCCTGGTTGCTGCTAAATGATAGGCTAGGTAAGTCTAAATCTTACAACATTCTTCAGAGTACTTTAATAATTATTAATGATTTTCACCATTTTTGAACTGAAAGTTCTAAGTTATGATGAAAACTGGGAAATATATGTGCGTTTTGTGGGTCTATTAAGCGGATTTTAAAGCGGGTTTTTTAAGCGGGTCCGCCCAAAAAAATGGTACTTACCCGGGTATCCGAACCCTGGTATATCGTGCCAGGCTTCCGTACTTTAGAATGCTACACAAACGAAATAAATGCGTAGAAAATGACATATTATGAGAGATTTTTATAATTGAGAAGACTAATCATTTTCCATGAATAATCTCATGAGGTGATGAATTTCAATAGTTTTCTTGACAACTATTGATAACTATTTTCTTTCATTAGCAAGGGTTTCGAGTGTCTTAATTTAATGTAGCTGGAAGGTCATTCAGCAGCTAATGACCTGCAAAGGGTAGGGCCTGTAACCGTAATAAACTGTTGTACATGTTGGTGTGTGTTTTTCTGGTGCAAACGAGCACAGGTTATTCACTAACGAGCAAGTTCTTGAAGGTGTACGGAAATCATATATTTATCGGCATGGTTTATGCAGCTGGGTAGTCAACAGTACCTCCATGATATACTGAATATACAATGTACGATATACATGTGTTGTACAAATGTACATGTATATCGTACATGTACTTGTACGATATACATGTATCCATGTTTATGCTCTGTAATAATATGTACGATTTCTGTGTTATAATAAATATCAGGAAATAAACGAAAATTTTATTATTATTACTGTGAATACTATTTGCATATAGATACTAAATTGATTGTCATAGCATAGCACGTTGGTATGCTTTATTGTTGCGGAAGGCTCGATGAAATGGACGACAATGAAAATGTATTTTATTTAAATTAATAACAGGTATTTACCACTCGTCGGTACAGCTCAGATGGCATTGTTCAGCAAGAGAGATGGTAATTCTCAAACGAAGGATCAATCTTGTTCAACAACACCATCTGGACATATCTTCTGCTTCCTTCCTTTACCCATGGAAGTTGAGAGTCCCACAGGATTCAGAGTCCATATTAACGGATCCTTTGCTGTAGCTCAAAACAGAAGACACATAAAGTGGCCTCCTGCAGGCACTCCAGCATCCAGTGTGAATGGTGATAAAGACTTACTGTGGAATCGCTTCTTGGTATCTGTTGTTCTGCCAAAAGCATTTATGGCCAATATCAAATGTCTGATTGCAGTAAGTAAAAACAAGGCTGATCCCGACATTCCCAAAGCCTTTCTAGTAGCAGTGGCTAACGAGAAGTCACAATTTATAGCCAATCTTGTTTACGCAACGATACCTGAACCAAAGGCGGTTAAAACTCTGTGGAAATCAGTAGTTGAAGGAATTCGTAAAGAGATGATAGAAAGAGATATATTCTACACTCTATCTGGCGACGGTAAATGGTTGCATTTCAAGGACGCCATCTTTGATAAGATCGAAGGTAAAACAAAGAAAGATGCGTTGATCAGAAGAATTATGATTGCGGATGAAAGAAACATTGTTAGTGCTCCAACGTATATATTCAAAATGCTGCCTCCAGGAACTGGAGAGATTAATGCTGCTCAAGTGATAGAATCACTGGGATCAGTTCAAGAAGAAATAGATTTGAGCGATGCTGATCGACTATTGTTGCTAAAGTACTGTTTTGAAGAATCTGGAAATTGCATGGGTTTTCCAGTGTCCGGTGTGAAGCTGTTACCACTTGCTGATGAAACTTGGATAGAGTTTGACGCCAGTGCAGGAGCTGACGCAATGATTTACTACGATACTGATCAGCTTACTCGGCAACTTCTACCTGAACTAAAGCATCGCTTCCTTAGAACGAATGGTATTACAGATGGAACACTGCAGGGGCTCAAAGGTCTTAGTAAGTAACAATATTAACATTCGAAATTAAATTTTATCGGCCGAGCGGCCAATGTCCGATATAAATGTAAGTAGGTGTACAAGCCAAGTTAAATTCGGCTAACATAAGAGTAGATCAACCGATAGCTGCACGAGTTTCGTAAAAGACGACTAACAAAGTCACTGGTTAAGGAGACCCCTCAAAAAGCTAAATTGTCTCCAAGAAAAGATGGCATACAACTCTTCAATTATTGGCCATGGACCTGACATTAGGCAGTGCATTGAGAGAGAGAGAGAGAGAGAGAGAGAGGTATACTTGTTTGTTTTTTAATTAGGGCTAATCTATGTTTTATAATGTTGTATTGCATATACCGGTAATCGTTTTGCTTAAACATAACGGTTTGATTTCCCGATTGGGGTCGGGAATCTCAATTGGGAAATCAAATATAATCCAGGGTCTTTGACTCTTTGCACCATTATATGAGGGATCGCCCCGTGTGGCCTCAAACACGGGTCTCCTCAGGCTCGGTTCATTTGCAGTTATGATACGTTTCCTCATTCGACGACGCTATCAGGAACAATCCTATTCGACCTAATTAGAGAAATGACACTAACACTCCGTTTAAATCTAAAATAATGAGAACTTTTATTAGTTCCAAAAAAATAACTTGAAATTGACGTTAAGCACGAGCCGTTCCCCTTCAACCATGTGTAGTTCGTCACGGGTTTAATTCTCAAGGTGTTCACTCGACGATTAGATAAGGCACGACTGATTTGTAATCAGGTGGCATCGAGGCATCTAGACATAGGCCTTAATTGCAGTCACCATGGCTAATGTCTGTAGGCCTATAGACCTACAGTTCACTGAACATTACACTACTAATAATCATAATGTGGAGCACAGAGGGATCAAACCCTCACAGACACTGTATTATATGTACATAATTATTTATATGAAATGCAAAAGCTATTTAAAAATAATTATGTTATTATCTGTAAGTAATGTAGTTCGGTAGGCATTATAATTGGTTTTTAACTTTTGGTTATTTTGCAGAGAACTATCAATTGAAACCACTAAATCCATCAGCTATAGCCCAGCTCATGCCAGAAGTATTTCATTCCAATCTATGGCCGCCAGAGAAAGATGAATTCGATATTTTGCGTAATCACGAATGGTTTGACATGGATTATTTGAATGAGATTTGGGAATTTCTGCAAAGATATCACAGCGCGGATTTGAGAGCCTTTGAATCTCTTCCAATAGTGCCCTTGTCCAGCAACAAGGTCATACGACTAAGTGAAAGCTCGGCAGTTGTCGCAAAATCTGTCAATCAAACTGGAATAAAGAGGCAGCTTACAACTGATCAGCTAACCATTTGCAAAGCTCTTGGTATAACAATCATGGACATGGCGAATAGCGAGATGTTGAAGCATCAGAGTGTGTGGCAGAGATATATCCAACAACCATCAGAAGAAGGGATAGTGAAGGCAATGATGAAAGCTAGTAACCATATCGATATCGCAGAAGAGGTAGCAAGGCTTGATGTTAGAACAAAAGTAAAGCTGAGAGAAATGTTGGCTGCATTGAATATTGGAAATCTCTCAAGTGCCGAAAAGGAAATGATCAAATCTCTTCCAATTTTTAGTTCATTTTGTACCGGAAGTCATGAAAACGCAGCGATGAACATTTCTGCAACTTCAGAATTTGTTTCTTTACTAAAAGCCAAGAAAGCTATACCGGTTGGGATGCCAAAGTTACCTATACCTGCTCGTGTCGCCCTACTTGATCTCTCTGATCTTATATCCTCTCAGTTGGCTCGTGGTCTTGGCATTTCTGTGCCAAATAAAACGCAATTTTTTAGCGACATATACCTTCCGCTAATACAGAGTCAGGAATGTTCTCATGCAGATCTGAAAGCCGTTATGTTGTATCTCCTGGATAACTGGAAGGAATTTCAAGGCATTGACTATACAGAATGCAGCAACATTTCCGCTATAATACGAAATATTTCTTTCGTGACGACCAGAGGTGGAAATTTGGTGAAACCCGGAGAACTTTATGACTCTGCGAGTAATAAGTTACAAATTTTGTTCGCAGGTTTTGATGTCTTTGCTGGTGATGAATTTGGGGCTGCTAAATATTTCACAACAATGGAAGACTTTGGCTTGAAATGCTCTGATGATATTAAGCCATCTGAAATATTAGATATTGCTGAGAGTATTTCTAGCAACGTGTCAGATCCAACGTGTCTTGCAAAATCGGAGGAATTGATGAGTCACCTTAATAGCAATTGGAATCCGAAGGGCAGTCTCATACGCAGTCAAAATACGCAATCCTATAAAAACATCGCAGATCAACTTTCCACGCTTCGTTGGGTAAAGGTAGACGGCAAAAGACCAGACAATTATCCAGCTAGTTTGCAGTACGCTAGTGAAGGTGCCCATTTTGCCTCCCCAACTGAAGTGCTTTCGAGCAAATTCGCAAGCCTTCTTGGCTCAGTGCAGCCTGTTGTTCAGGCTATCAGTTACGCAAGCCTTTCTAAAGAATTTGGATGGACATCACAACCTAGCATGGACAAGATTGTCAACCATTTACGAAATGTAGTTTTGTCATACATTCCTGCTGAACAGACCGAGGTACAAGTGATAGTCAAAGCCGTGTATCAATATCTGGAAAACAATTCACAACATTTACCGGCGTTTTTAAGTCATATGGGTAGTGACAAGTGGATCTGGAATGGTGAGGGTTTTTCCACTGCTGACGAAGTGGTACACAATGCATCGCTAGATTTGAAGCCCTACTGCTATCTCCTTCACACTGAACTTCGTGAATATAGTCGAGTGTGGTTGGCTGCAGGTATGCAAAAACAAATTCAATATTCTCGTGTCTTGCGAAACATAATGGACTTTCATGAAAACATTAATAATGCATCGGAGGAAGTCGTTAACCGAGATATTCGTCTTTGTGTGAGCATACTTCAGCAGATAGTGAAATCAGCATATCAACAATCATCAAGTGAAATTATGGACACCCTCCTGGTACCCATTCAAACCGGAGATAGGAAGCTACGGATGAGAGAAAAGAAGGATTGTGCATACTGCGATGCCGAATGGTATAAGAGAGGATTAAACGTTCTGGATGTAAATGAAGACGTTTCACTTGTACACGAAAGCATCCCAACAAAACTGTCCAGTGACTTGAAGATAGACAGTCTGATCAGTAGAACAATAGGAGCTGAAGCGCTCGACATAGGTTACGGACAGTCAGAGAGTTTAACACATCGATTACGAGACATATTAAAAGGGTATAACGATGGCTTGGCCGTACCGAAAGAGCTTATTCAAAATGCTGACGATGCTGGAGCTACAGAAATACATTTCCTATACGATGAACGAGACAATAGTGATGCTAGGACGATACTATTGGACAGTGGTATGGCTGAACTACAGGGCCCTGCATTGTGGGTGTATAATGACGCAGAATTCAGTGAAGAGGATTTTACAAATATTGTCCGACTTAGCGCAGCATCCAAAGAGAACGATCCGGGCAAGATCGGTAGATTCGGAGTTGGATTCAATGTTGTGTATAATCTGACGGACGTACCGATGTTCATCAGTAATAAATATATCGCTATATTCGATCCACATACAAGATACTTGAACAACGCCATCACTGACAAGGGAAAACCTGGAATAAAACTCAATCTACAGACACATCGTGCACAAATTCAAAGAGTGTCGGATCAGTTCAAACCATTTCGTGGAATATTTAACTGTGATATTTCTTCTGAATCAAAAATGTCATCATTTAAAGGAACCCTTTTTCGATTTCCACTTAGAACACGTAAACAAGCGGTCGAGAGCGAAATATGCAATAAAGAATATAATAATGAAGAAGTAATGAGTCTTTTGAAGTTACTTAGCGAATTAGGCCATCAACTTCTACTCTACACACAGACATTGTCGAAGATTTCGGTGAGCCACATATCCCCAGATTCTGTACCACAAGGCGGTGAAAAGCTTTGGTTCAGTATTTCTAAGAACAGTCAAAAGATTTTGAGCAATCCTGATCAAAACACGTCTATTCTCAAACAAGCCTCGAAGCTTACGAAGACCATGGTAAATAATCCTTCCAAGGGGGAAAACGATAAAGCAATATTAGAAATTAGCACTCTTCTGAAAACTACGGCTGATTACAACACTGAAGCGCCTGATGCATTCTCTGAATCAGAACGTACAAACTATTGGTTGGTCGTCTCTTGTCTTGGCACGCAGGAATCTCTAAAGTTGTCTTTGCAGAGCAGAGGGAGACTGACAGCTGTTGGTGGCGTCGCTGCCAAATTGACACGGGAGATTGACGGCAGTTTTCAACCAGCACCAGTGAAAGCTCGCAACGGTGGAGGCCGCATATTTTGTTTCATGCCACTGCCTGGTGACACAACTCTACCTGTGCATATTAACGGCTATTTTGAAGTTCACTCCAGTAGAATGCATCTATACCAAGTGGTATCAGGGGACAAGGATAGTGATCGAGCGCAATGGAATAAAGCTCTACTGGAAGACGCGGTTGCCAATGCATACACTATACTACTAATAAATTTGACACAAATCTGTCCATCAGAAAGTTGCTATGATATATGGCCAGTTCATAAATCTCTTGAGGAAGTTGGATTTCTTTCAAATCTTACTAAATCTCTGTATGGAATGGTATGCACTGAACAATTGGATCAAGCTCCCAATGTTGTCAAATGTGATTCTGGATGGACAGCGCTCGCTAAATGTATTATGTTGGATTGTGAATTCAGAAAGGAGGAAATCTCAGAAGTAGCTCTGTCAGTTCTCAAGACGCTGTACCATAATAAACTAGCAGTAGTTGATCTACCTATGGAAGTACAGAATACAATTCTGTTGACGCCATCTCGAGGTCTTCTTGAAAAACGTGTAATTTCTAAGAAGCGTTTTTTCGAGATATTCTTGGAAAACATTAAATCACTTGAACCGCATCGTAGAGACCAACTTGTTGTTAATGCCCTTCTAGATAACGATACTCGAAGTGCAATCCTAGACTTACCTTGCATTCCTGTCTCACCAGACGGATCAATGCTAAAATGTGCCCGTGAACTTGTCCATCCAGGCAGCCAACAAGGATCATTGTTTGATGAGGACGAAGGATTTTTTCCACATTTCACAAAGGAAAGTACCGATGATGTAGAACACGAAGTTTTCTCAGCGTTAATTAAAATTGGAATGCGTGACAACGACTTGTCTTGGAACGAAGTGTGTTTAAGATGCGAGACGGTAGCAGAGGATCCCAATAGAGTGGAAGTCAGAACACCACTAATTATTGATTTGATAGAGAGGAAGTTAGAAAGAGGGGCGGAATCACTTACTGTCGATGTCAAATGTAAGATTGAAAATATCTGCTTTCTTCCTGCTTTGACCCGACCACAAGGATATCTCTTAAAGTGGAGAAGCGATGATTTGAGCGCTGGTAGTCTGATATCATTCAATCAAGGGTTTCCTGTGAGACATAGGAAGTTGGTGTCTGCATCGTCTTTCATAATAGATAAAAAGAAGGCATTTCCAAGCAAAAGTCTCACTAGAGTCGAAATTGAATTTGAGTTATCAACTAAACAGGCAACCTTTGAAGCCGTTGAAGAGCAGATTCTGGAAATAGAAAAGTTAGCGGATAAAGATGGTAGTCTCAATTATTTGTCAAACGATGCACGTCAAGAGATATGCAGTATCTATGAGACCTGCCTTGGAGCTCTCAACAGCGATGTTAAAAAGAAGGCAATTTCAACTGAGCAGCTCAGTACTCTCACACAAGCAAGTGTTATACTGATTGAAAAAGATATGCATCTATTTAAGCCATGTCAATGCGCCCTTTCTGAACCAATATATTATGATAATTTGTTCCCCTACCTAGCAGAGCTATCGCGGAGCACGTGCAGCAATTATGGCCATGTATTTCGAGCCTTGGGAGTGCGCGAAACGTTCGAGTTCGATGATTACATCGAGACATTGAAGAATATAAGTAGCGAAGCATATGGTGGAAAACTCAATTCTGCTCAGTTACAAGTTACACTAAACATATTGAATCGCATTTCCCCTCTTAGAGAAAAAGGAAAGATTGGTGTGCCGATATTGGTGCCTAACGCAAATGGACATTTGTGCGACAGCAGTACACTTTGCTACAACACATCGTGGATTGAGGATAAGCGTGATAATTACTGCCACAATCAAATATCCGTATCATTAGCAAAAGCCTTGGGAATTCGCCCACTTGAACTGGAATTGATGACGGAAAGAAAGATTTCTTTACGGTTTGGGCAAAAAGAGGAGCTTATAACAAGGATAAGAAAACTTTTGATTGGATACCCTTGTGATGATACTATACTTAAAGAACTATTGCAGAATGCTGATGATTCAGGAGCTTCGGAGATTCATTTTATTATTGACACACGAACTCTGGACAATGAAAAAGTATTCAACGACAACTGGAGGCTTCTTCAAGGGCCGGCTCTTTGTGTTTACAATGACAAATCTTTCACAGAAGCTGATTTGGAAGGAATTCAAAGACTCGGCGAAGGCAGCAAAGCCGACGATCCAACAAAAACGGGGCAGTTTGGTGTCGGATTTAATAGTGTGTACAATCTGACAGATGTACCAAGCTTTGTAACTAATGTTGATGGACATGGCCTCTGTCTTTGTGTCTTTGATCCGAGCTGCAGATATGTCCCCGGATCTGACGAACGGGACCCAGGAGGAATGTTTAAAGTAGAAGATGTTCTCGAAACCTTTCCCGATGTATTCCAGGGTTACCTGGGAGATATAGAGAAATATAATGTGAAACAGTCCGGGACGATGTTCAGATTACCGCTAAGAACCCCCGAAATACTTGAAAACTCTTCAATAAGCAAAACAGAAATAAACGTGGATTGTGTTAGAAAACTGTTCGAGCTGTTCAGGCGCGATATGTACGATGCGCTATTATTCGTTCATAATGTAAAGACTATCAGCTTAGAAGAAATCAAAGGTGTTGATTCTGACGGAAAATTAGAGATAGAAACAATATACAGGATTGACGCTCATATGTCATTGGAATCTCAATTACTTAGATCTAATTTTGGAGATTATGTTCGAGACTATGTGAAACAACTTACTCCAGCGGAGGATCGAAAAGAGGCAACACTCCCAGTCGATGAAGTGAAATGCAAGGAGATCATCAGCGAAATCGAAATGAAGGATAGCGAGCAGAAGTCTGAAACATGGATGATTGTGCAGCGATTTGGCTTCTATGATGGGTATAAGGTAACAAAGGAAATTCGTGATGCCTTATGGCACGGTGATCTCAAATTATTACCGAATGGAGGCGTCGCATACAGGAAAGATGGTCCCGGTAAGAAAAATTCTGAACGAGAAAGGAGACTTTACTGTTTCTTGCCTCTGCCGGGGAACTTCAACTTCCCGGTACACGTAAATGGCCATTTTGCTTTAGATATTGAAACGCGAAGAAACATATGGACTGAAAAAATCCATCCTCCGAGGCTGCTTTGGAATGTTTCGCTCATGGAAGGTGTGATTGCGCCTGCATATTGCTCATTGATTACAAAAGTACAAGACTGTGTTAGGCAACAAGAGGTGAAAAATGTCAAGGAAGTAAATAAGCATTTGACAAAATATTTGGATCTCTTCCCCGATATACAAGATGCAAATAGTCCAGCGATATTTGAGTTGTCAAAGGCGGTATATCATATCATATGGGAAAAGAATATTCCTGTGCTGCCACTGCGCGATGATATCAAGACTATATCTGATGTAAGATGGTGCGGTCCACGAGGGCCCAAGGAAGATTTCTCTGTCCCAGCGTACTTTGAAAATCTAAGCGTTGAAATTGAAACTAAGGTTGACGCATTGCCGACAAGTTTGCATAGAAGCAGTGGTACAACATCGCATGTGCCAGTAAAACCAGTTATAGAGAAGGAAGCTAAGGTGAAACAATTTCAATTAGTTCGGAACACACTATCCAGGAGTGGTATGTATTTGTTCACATGTGACATTAGTATTTATTACAACTTTAAGAAAGCTGGTAAAGAAGCCAATAAAATAAATCCTGCTGCAGTCCTTCAATTCTTTAAAGGCAACGAATTGATAGGTAGATTACCCGCTCAAATTGGCAAAACACCAATTCAAGATATCGAATCGTTGATTGCACTTTTGGAATACTGTCGGAAAGATGAAAAATACAAGCAGAAACTTGATGGACAACCATTCTTGCTTACCCAGAATGAGGAACTGCATGTATTCGACGCAGCTGTTAAGAAAAATGCATGTGTGCTTCCAGAGATATCATCTCATAAAAAGGAGGCATTCATACATCATGCTACGTATTCAACACTACACCTTGATCCTAGCTCTGACGTCTTGCTCTGCCAATATCTAGAAGTCACCGAGTTCGCGGAGATTGTGAAATTGATTCTTCCAATGGAAGAATATTTTGGGAATGACAAGATAATCCCGCTGGAAACTCTAAAAGAGAAGATGCAACGAAGTAGCACGCCAACTTTGCTAAGCTGTGCTTGGAACTACTTAGCATCTCTTAATCAGAAAATCACTAAATCAACGGGCCAAGTAGGCTGCACCAAGATTCCGATATTTCGCGGCTATACCTTCAATAAAGAAGAACCAGAGGAGGGTCAAATTAGATCAGTTAACGACATTTTGAGCCCTTTGAATGGATGGTGCCTATTGCCAGTTGATTTTTGTGATAGTAGCGTGCTGTTTCCTCTCTCTATGGCTGATTCGGTGATATATCCTTCACATTCTGAACCATACCCCGAGATTGGTAAAATTATGAAGAAGTTTGGCGCTCCCATCGCTTCGTTTAGTTGTATCGATTCCGCTGCAGTATCCTTTCTAAAGAAGATAGTTGGCAATGTTGACAATGTCGTTTCGGTTGCAAAGGCAATAGAACACGTAATAATACATGATTTACCGAGATTAAAAACGGAAAAGAATGCCGAACATAGTCACACATTTCTGAAATTCTTCTCTGAGCGCACTGAGCACCTTCAGAAGAGCGAGCTTGGAGTTAGAGCAGTTGATATACTCCGAAAGCTACCGTTTTATCGTACGATCGTCAATAAATTGATTTCACCTGAAGCATCGATGACTTATGTGATACCAACTAGCATCCCAAAAGATGACATGGAAACCTGGACTGCCAAAAACAGCATCGTATTTCTGGGAGATGACTTTAACTTAGAGGAATTGTATAAGTATCTTGGTTTCGTCCGACTTTCTGTTGCAGATGTATATTGCAATCACATTTTCAACAATTTCTCAGAACTACGTCAAGAAGCTAAGCTCATTCATCTGAAATTTGTGAGGAGCCGCATTGAGTTCCTAAAGAACGAGATTTTTAATATCGAGCGAGAGACTTCCCCTACTGAAGAGGAGACTATGAGAGGACAGCAACTCAATGCCGAATTTGTTAATTTCCGTACCAAACTGAGAGGTTTAGCTTTTATTCCAAATGTCTCCGACGGAAGAATTCTCACAGCAGATTACTACTATGATCCTACAAATGCTGTGTTTCAAGCAATGGAGGAACAGCATATGTTTCCTTCGGAGCCTTATAACGATGAATCTTGGATTGATTTCCTCAAGGAATGCGGACTGAATTATGAAGTCACTCAAGACCAATTCATCGCATATGCTGAAACGATTGCTGATGAATTGTATGTGTCAGAAAATGTGAAAATAAAATCTAAGACTTTGCTTGATCATTTTCTGCAAAGAGATGACTTATCTGATCAATTTCTAACACAAGTAGGGGTGATAAGGTTCATATCCCCGAATATGATTGATCCTAAGCTTGAATTACTTCACAAGCAATGTGGCACCTCTGATGAAGGAGAACTTCTTCTGATATCGTTTGAAAACTCGACATTCAGCGACTATCAGAGACTAATCTGGACTACACAAACCGTTCTTCCATATTCAACACTTCCTTTGGAGCTTCAGAAACAAAAGTGGAAAGAACTCGGCGTATTTAGCCAGCCAGAATGTCGCCGTGTAGCAAGCCATGTTAAAACTCTCTGCTCTCATTTGGCTGCAGCAAGTCAAACAGACAGTACGAATGAACTGTTAAATTCAGAATCAGTTAGAAAGCTGGAAAAGCTTCTCTTCGAATCCTACCGATATCTCCAAAATAATATAACATCTAAAGACAAAATTTATATCAAACGTGCACTGAGCAGGACACCGTGTGTGTTCGTGCCTGAAAGTCCTTATCTTATTCAGCCGATACAGATGACAACTGAATTAACTAATGATCTGGATTACAAACCATATCTGTACAAAATACCCAGAACTCTGGGACAATTTGACGCTCTTTTTCAAGAACTCGGGGCTACGCAACAACCTACCATTGATCAGTTTGCGGATGTCTTAAGAATAATATATCTAGAGAGCAGAAATCAGATCAACCCCTCAGCTAGAGTGACCATACGTTCGGTTATAGGTGAACTTTTCACTATGTTGAGTAAGAAAGTAACTGAAACCAACACTGGAGAAGAGGCATCAATTCCAGAATTATATCTGCCGTGCGAAGATTTGCGACTCTATCCATCGGAGGAAACTGTGTTTATAGATTCAGCTGACATATACTTACGAGTGGCTTCGGCCGAAAGTTGGGGTAATAGACACGTACTTGTAAGCTTTGAACAACTTGGTAGCAGTAATGAAACTGCTCAATCAGTACTCAGTGCACTTCCTGTAAGTAAACGTCCTGGCTTCGTTTCTGACATAGCCGTGGAGACCTTGCATGATACGGAATTATCTGAAGATAGTGAATTTATACACGCCACAAGAAATCGCCTGTCCACAAGTGAATTAAAATTGGGACTAATACGCCTTGGTAATCATTCCTTAAACGTACAGGGTTTGGGTAACCCTACCATTGAAGAAATGAGTAATACCGTTAGTAGCAACGTAGAAAATATGCTATTTGTGAGTTACAAGAAAGTGACAACGTGTTTGAGGTACGAGAATGAAGATAACATAATTACAAACAGCAGTGTAGAAGTACCTTATTTCGTTGAGAAATGTGTCAATGGACTCAATGATCAGTGGATATTTCATATTTCTAGAGATTTTAAATGTGACATGGAGTTTTCAATACAATTGATGAACGCAGCCGTTAGAAACTTGGGGCATCTCTTTGATAGTTATTTGCGCACTCTGATGAAGATTATTGATGCCGAACCTTCACAAATAGCATCCGTGTTGGACAGAGATAGAATAAGTTCATTCAGCGGCGAAGGAGCCGGCCTTACGTCGTCTGCTTTGTTCCTGTGTACATTAGGTACATACGTACCTTATACATACCACTGTCTTCTTGTTCAGAACTTGTTTCTGTTTTGGCCCCACCAGCTAGTTGCACTGGAGATTGACGACCCACTTAATAGGGGTGAAGAAGGAGAGCCGTCATACATACTGGTCAAAATAGTAGAAATAATTCGTGACCAAGATGATAGTCGTATAGTGAATGATAACAATGATAACGATGAGAATGGGTCTGATGACTCTGATAGTGATTCAGGTCAACGGTCGTTGTTTACGACAAGGTATAAGATACAATGTTCGCCGGATGACAAGGATGTGAAGATTGTTAATGCAAGCCACATTTATGCATTCAGGCTAGACACAACTGAAGAAGACATTAGATGGGCAGTGGTCCTCTACGAAGGAGAATCAGATGAACCAACCCGCACGAGACGAGAAGAGCATCTAGACTTTTCAGCGGCCATCCGAAAGATAAAACAGCAGCTAAAGGACATGTTCAAAGTAACTGACGAAGATCTGAGAAAGAAACTGATAAAGAGGCTTCTTTTCGAATATCATCCGGATAAAAATGATCCTGGTCATAGAGATCTATACACCAAGATATTTCAAAGAATACAAAATCTGATTGAGAGACTACGACAGGGACTGTCAATTAATGACCCAGAATATGAGCAGGAAGATGCAACGATGACTGATCAGAGATCGTCTGGTGGAGATTTCTATGACACTTTCTTCAGATATGCAGATGAGCGAGCAAGACGGCACGGTAATCACTGGAACCACTATCAGCAGGTGCATAGGGAAAGACGACGACATAATCGTAACAGGGGACGGGGTGGCGCTTGGTGTGGAGGATCCAATGGTAACGATGGGAATCAAAGGAGCGATCAGGAGCAGTTCTTCATGGATGCTTCAGCCTGCCCCAACAAGCAACCAGGGGAAGCTCAAATGTGGATGAAGCGGGCAAGAAGTGACCTGGAAGCAGCAATCAACGACGGTGAGACTGCAGTCCTCCGAGCATCCCATGAATGGCGAGCATACAAGTGTTTCATGGTAAGTGCATACATTTTTAATCTAATAATATTGCATAATATTTCCTGTTGGATAGCTAAGTCGGTAGCAAGCTTGCCTGATAAGCAGGAGGTCAAGGGTTAGGGTCTCAGCCGGGTCCGTCTCCGACAGAATTCTTCGATACAGAAACAGACGCTAATTTAGCCTTACAGCTTTAACAATAGGCCTAATGTTTTACCTTATTCTCGCAGATTTATTGTCTATTTAACAAATCACCTGTTAATCGCACCAGTGTTCAATTAACTTGATCAACATGTAAAAATTTACCTTGTTACCTGGTGCTGTCAGGTCGTAACCTGGATACATTCGAAATTACTCTCAATCTTGATCTGTCTTGGGTCAGAATCATCAATTCTTCTAACCTCTTCCCTGTCAACATAACAATCTCATTAAACCATCATAGTCTAGGTCGACCTCTTCTTCTTTGACCTTCTCCCATCCCAAACATAATTAATTGATTTCTCTAATCCATTGGCTCTAACTACTTGTTCAAAGTATCTCAACTTTAACTCGGACATTCAATTCATTTTCATGAATTGAGCGGTATATTTTGCCTACGTCATCACTATCTTGTTAGCTGTTCTCCCATTGGTCACTTGCTTGACCAGTGAACGCATTGTCCAATGGGAGAACAACTTACAAGTCACGTGACCGATGGGGTATATTTAAATTATTACTTTAACTGCCAGCTGAAAATAGCTCGTTGACAATATTATGTCCATTTATACCAAGCTAACATGTAAAACACATGTACGAAAATCAAATGATTGCAGTAGCGTACACAAAAATTCCAATCCAATTGCCAAATTGCAATTAAAAAATAATTTCAAGCATAATCAGGTAGGCTATTTGTAGCTGATTGCAACTTATAGACCAGTCTTGATCTTAATAAACGGTTATAATGTTGGCGTCGCAAATCCAGGACCATTGTAGACCAATCCAGCATTGACGCTATACAATAATTATCAGTCAAGTAACGTAGCATACGTCATTCAAACAGTCCTTGTCACAAACTGATAAATGCCAAAATTTGTTAATATTGGACAGATATATTAATAAGTATACGGCCGTTGTCGGTTATGGTTTTCCAAAGTGTTTTTTTCTCTCGCGGATCTGGTAATTTCTCTTAGTTCAGAGTTCGTCCAATCACTAACACTCTGTATTGAATTACCTATAGTCCTATACAAAGAGTTTCAGTGACTGGATGAACGTCTAAAAAGTTTAAATGATCATATCATATCTGCGAGAGAAAGAAACCTTTGGCTAACCATAAATGGATCGAGCAAGAGGTGAAAGAAAGAACAGATAATATATACATGTAGGTAAAGTATTTAATTAATAGATAATGTGTTGAAGTTGAGCCACATAGTCCGTGACCCGTGGTAGTCTACGCTAATTTTCCCTTCTCTTTATAATTCAAAGCGTTTGTATTGATAATGCATACATTGTATACGTTGTATTTTCTCATTAATATTTTCAGGCAGCTCAGAAGGGACTCCAGGCTGCACAGTACTCGAAGGATTGCAACAAAGTGCTCATTAAGTGTAGTCCAATAGGACATTCAAACGCGGACAAGCCACACAGTCTCCGGGGAATGTGCGGTCATCTGGATGACAACGTTTTAGAGGGTCTGGCTGCAGAGTTGGACTTATTGTTGGCTCCGAGAGGTTCGGACACTCTCCAGTATCCATGTCTCCATATCATACCGGATATTCCAAATTCGAAAATAACAAGGCCTATTATAACGGAGCAGGAAACCGATGAAATAATGAATCTAACTGAAACAATCCTTGCCAAATGTAACGAATTCATTGTGCAACATTTGGATTAATAATTCAATCAAACAAGTAGCTTTTGTATATCGAATCTAAACAGCGTGTCCGAAGCTCTTTAGTAAAGAAGTGTTGTAAAGAGGTGTGACGCTTAATATAGGCGTACTATTACTGAAGGCCATCGTTTGTCAGTAAAGTTATATAGGATGATGGGACTAGAAAAAGTAACATGGAGAAATTAGAGTTCACGTGCTTCTACATTAATTTTATAACATCGAAAGGATTCGTGCGAAATTGTAGTCTTTCGAACTTGCTCCAGAGAAAGCTGAAAAGGTTATCATATGGCCTACTTATTGCGAAATATACGAAAATATATAGAATATAGGCCTAATCGAAGGAATTATAATGATTCAATCAAACAGTAGGCCTACGTTTATAATGCTTTATATATTTTGAGCACTTGTATCAAGATTCATCTCGCACTAATATTGTTAAGTAGAGGAAACTGATAAGTTATTGTGAATATTAATTGATGCTAATTTATTATGTGACTTTTATTCTGAGCAGACCAGAATCGATAAGGACAAAATGCAGTTTAATTCATTTTATTTTACCTACTCGGCTGTGCAGAGATAAAACGCATTAAGTCGTATTTTGAGATGTTGCCTAAACCACGCTTTTGCACTCAGGGGCCCCCATCCCCCAAGCTTGATGGAGCGCCCTCCAAAAAAATCAAATATATGATGGTTTTCCTCCCAATCTCTTCATTTTAGGTCGTCTTAACTGGGGGGGGGGGCGGGGGGGGGGGGGGGGGGGGGGGGGGGGGGGGGGGGGGGGGGGGGG
>JAQFZF010000440.1:0-17917 GCA_034695365.1 Enchytraeus norvegicus
AAGAGTCCAAAATAGATATTTGAATGGATCAATTTGCAATAATTTTTAAATCGAAGGGAGGGGGAGGAGACGTGTGAACTTAATTGCATCTAAAGAAATAGTACATATAGGCCTACACTTTTCAAATGAAAATAGGAATAAATAGCTTTCAACACTAAAAGCTGTAAAGCTAAGTTTAACGTCTGTTTCCATATCCGAGGATACTGTCAGAGACGGACCCGGCTGGGAATCGAACCCATCACCTCCTGCTTATCAAGCAAGCTTGCTATCGACTCGGGCATCCAACCGGGACTAGTGGCATATCACGTAGAAGAAGATATTGCACCTATAATATTCACTAAGAAGATATATGGTAATGTATTTAAATATGTAAACCATATGTAATATGATAACTATCAAACAGATGTACAAATGGTAATGCTTTTTAACGTTCGTAACTGACAAACAAAAATCAATAGAAAAATCAAATGACGGTCTAACGTCCGGTTCATCATATGACGATGATATCAGCGACGACAACAGCATAATGATGATTTACATAATATAGTCAAAACAACACATAATATAATTTACATGACATAATTCAAAATATTCGCTCAACTTTACTATTAGTTATGTCAAAAGCATAATAATCCAGCCTTGAAATTGAGGGGGGAAATCTATGAGACCAACACCACGAGCTTACGCCGAGTCTAGTGTTTAAAAATTGCCATCAAATCTGGGGGAGGGAAGGTGAAAATCTAGAAGAAAACGTTTCCCGCCCTAGAATCGTCAATGTCATGTGCACACATGTCTTGTACACATGTCATGTACAAATGTCATGTGTACACATCTAATGATATTCGTCGAACAATTCTCAACGGAGTGTTGCCAATATGCCTTAAGATATTTTCTATGAATAATAATGATTATCTCCTTCTTACAGTCTTATATAAAGACAACAGCTAGCTAATGATTTGTTTATCTTGCATTCGCTTAATTATTATAACACATTCATGCGCTTAAATAACTGATTGCACATTATCATATATAAAGTATTAATATATTTTATTTAAAAGTATATGTACTCCGCGATGTAAGGTACGGGTATAATGAATTATATAATATTTAATTTGGCCCATGTACATGTATAAGAACAATAAACCTTTCTCAAAACCTCTTTTAGCCCAGGGTTGTTAGATACGTATTTAATCAGACAAACGAGAGTATACGATGACATTAACAAGCATACACAAAGCATACAATCGTAGTATAAAACGTATTTAAAACGTAAAAACGTATTTTTAAACTTATTTTAAAACGTATTTCAAACGTATTTTATAAGTCACATAATTATGGTGCATGTCAGAATTGATATGACGGCGTTATGTCGCTTAAATGGTATAAGTAGAATACAATGCCATACAATGTTTTAGTTGCATGGTACAACTAGGATAGGCTACACGATACACTGATCTGTACAGATAACATAGAAGTTGGAAGTGATAAATAAAGTGCATCCTTTAAGTTGCATAGTTTAATCGCATAAATCGAATGGTATAAGTCGCATGGCATAAGTCGCATTTGTATACTATGTTTACGTACACAAGCACACAACCACACGTGCATGAACACACAAATGGGCGTACACAACACAAGCACACAAATAAGCGTACACAATCACACAAACGTACATCTACAATCAGACGTACATGTTTCAGAGAGCATAGATTTAATTTGACACGTAATGTCATGAACAGATTATTATGATACAGTTACTATGAATATGGTCGCGTGAAATGAACAAGAAAAGTTGCGAGTATATAGCCAATTGAAAGATTTCAATATATTGCTAATTTCACTACCTTTGGAACAGTAAATCTTAACGGATTGACAGCAATGATAAAACATGATGTCATGTTGAGATCTAGCAGCATCTCCTATGTAGCAACATTGCAACTTATAACTCAGATTAGAATTGACTGTGTTTGTCTATCCCTGTATGAAATAGGCAACTGTAACGAGCACGATTGCTTCCAGTATCATGCAATCAATTTCTCTAATAAGCATTGCACTATGGCGTGACCGAGTCCTTTACACACATTATACACAATCATAAGTGCACAAAAAGGAACATCTGGATCTAGAAACTGCAACCGATGCGGCTATACAATCATACATGTTCAGATGTCGTCGTCAGATATGAAGCGTACGTTAAATTCTCATTGAATAATTCATCTTCACAAGTTTAAAATATCTACTCACATTTACAATTATGTCATGTTTTTTGTTTACTTTTGCTGCACTCTCGATGCAAACCGTGTCATTGAAGTTTATTTGGTTAATATAATAATGAAGGAAATAAAAACAAAATAGTTAGCAACAAAATAGTTAGCAACAAATACCTTTTTTTTACTAATTTGCAATCATTGTAGAACGAATGTATAAAGGTAACCATGGATGTCCTTGAGCCGTTGCAATTATCACTGTTGCTATTTTGTAAGCGCCATTAATGCAACAGTTGCAGTTCATTGCCGTAGAGTTGCACGGTATATGCAGTGAATACAATACCCGTCGAGTCGGCTTGCATACTGGAATAATGAAGGAAGATTTTAAAGGACTAATAGAACATAGTGGTGTCACGTCACGTTAGGTATAAGGTGCTCACTCTGTACTACCACATTATCATCATGAAGCAAGAAGTTCAAAATTGTGTAGCCTGGATAAAATAATGATTCAAAACGATTCTACTGATTTGCACTGCTAGAAATAATTCGAACACTTTTGAAAAAAGTCATCGTATTCATCGCCACTTCGTATCATTTTACTCTTCTGAAAATAGACCACTAATTATCAGTGCTCTGTCTGGTTCAAGACATCATTATATCTGAAGAAACGAAGCACTATTTTGATATCGCTCATTGATAATAAATAAGTTTATAAAATCACAAGATCCTTAGCTAATCTGAGTCTAATCTACCTGAGCAAATGCATTGAAGTGGACTCCTTTTTTAGTAGATTTTGTTCTAACAAAACTTAACCTCTCAACAATTGTACAAACGCTTGATGTGCCGATGTTGCGATGACCCCAACATTTTCTATGGCTCTATATTTCACTGGCATTTCTTTCTCTGCACCTGTGTACACGGATATGCATGTAATTATAAGGCGCGGATATAATTAAGACTCCATATTTCGCAGCAGCATATTCGCCATCATTATGGCATATTGTATGCATACACAATGGGAAATGATAGGAGGCATATTGTATGTATATGCATATATGCACAATGGAAGCTGATATTGATATTATATAAAAGAACAGCAAGATAGGAAATGGTTTCGTGCAGAAAATTATAGGTATTAAAACGTGATGGAAGTATGTAGCAATAGGTGAAGCTGAGCATTTGTTACATGTGCAAGAAAATAAGAGTAGAAATAGGGAGAGAGAGAGAGAGAGCGAGCGAGA
Source organism: Enchytraeus norvegicus (assembly GCA_034695365.1). Classification (NCBI taxonomy): domain Eukaryota; kingdom Metazoa; phylum Annelida; class Clitellata; order Enchytraeida; family Enchytraeidae; genus Enchytraeus; species Enchytraeus norvegicus. Next base: position 3,449 of record JAQFZF010000440.1, read on the forward strand.
GAGAGAATTATAAAATGTAAAAAAAATTATATATAATTAAAATTTAAAAATTACATTTTCTGGAGGATTTTAAAGAAGATTTAAGAACAATTTAGAATAAAAGTCTGTGGCATATATCATATCCAAGATCTCAAAGGAAGGTTAATCCATTTTAAGTTTATGGTGCAGTTTCGGTTGGAAAATTCTCAGCCAGCACGGGTATTTGTCAAAACTCCTAAGATAGGTTAATTTGTCATTTCTGATTTACGGAGACTGTGTCATAACAAGATGATTAAATTGTTATCATTACTTCGACTTATTTGTACTTGATGCTGCAAGCACAGTATAGGTTGATATTCACTAGCAACCCTGACCCATTACATACGTGACAGATGGGGGTCAGTAATATTAACTCCATGGGGTCCATTGGATCAAATCCCGACTCGAGTCCGGTAATATTATAGCACCACAACATGCTACAGGCTCAGCAACAACCGCAACAGTGAAATAAGACAGCATATGACTCATTGTGTTGGATCCGGCAACTTAAGAATAGACCAACCGAGAGCTGCACGTGTTTCGTCGAAGGTTACTAACGGAGTCGCTGGTTAAGGAGACCCTCAGATAACAAAATTGTCTCCAAATAAAAATTACATACAAACTCTTCAGTTGTATGCCATTGATCTGCCGATAGGCAGTGCATTGAGAGAGCGAAATGCATCTTAATCGCTTGTTAGACAACTGCGTTTGATACGATCAACTTAACAACAGACCAACCAAAGTTGCTCTTAATCGTAAGAGGAGACTGGTAAAGATACTGATCATGGAAACGAGAAAGGAGCTCTGAAATATAACGTGTTAATTTAAAGTTAAAATAAATTCAAGCTTATTGTGGATTAGATTACTGGATTACTTACATGCTTTCTAATTAAATAAAGTGGTGCTGAAATGCCATTAACTACTGCCACATGGGAATAGAGCCACGGTTGGTTGGGGTATTAGATAGAAAAATTGAGATATTCTGATAACAATGAGAGCAGATGCCATGGTCTAGAGAAGGTAACTATGCATGGGAGAGGGATAATGAAATAAAGGAGGCCGAGAATGAGGAGGTTGGACGCTGTGCATGAATTGACTGGGCTGGGGTTAGGGCAACAGAAGGAGAAGAAATAACAGAGGGAGAATTGGCGTGTCTTCATCAGCGGCGTCATCAGTAGTCTCTCAAGACGTGAGGACAAAAGGTAACAGGATAAGACTGCTAAAGATTGCGTTTTCAATGTTTACATCGACTGACTGTGCCTTGTGATGCATTAGTTGAGTGTCTCGACTAGATATCAGCAGATATGCGAATCAAATCTTCCTAATAAAATCTTTTGACTGGATCGTCGCTGATGAGCCGCCGGGCAGCGAGAACGACGTCAAGCATCTTAATAAATATTCCGTTCAAATATAGTAGAGCCTAGCTACTGTGACATTAATGGTGAAGTTCACACAAAGACAGGTGATAAAACTTAAAGAATAGAAAATAAATGTGCGAAAACGAATTTCTTTGAGGATAAAAAGAAAAATTTAAATGAAACTTAAATATCGCGACACAAGGCCGGAAGTCGACTGCAATTTGTGACGCGGCGTCGATAAGAGAACCGGCGACACATGGAAAACAGGCGTCGCATGGAAAACAGGCGACATATGGAAAACAGGCGACACATGGAAAACAAGCGATACTTGGAATAGACTACTTGCCAACTCGTGTGATGAAAGAACGCATGGAAAAATAACTACAAATACTCTCTAATCGCATATATTGAGAAAGTACTGCATGTTTATCATACTATCGTTTTCTCGGTCTCTGAACGAATCCATCGACACGGAAACAGACGTTAAACTTTGATTTTTTTAAATTAAACTATTTACAATGCAGACATATCAAACAGTCACATTTGAGCAATGAGCTATTTGCATGATTTACCCTGCCATATTTGCCACGTCATCACTTAAGGTCAAGTGACTTGTTACACGCCCGCCCATTGGTCAGAAGGATGTTAACTGCTCGCCCATTGGTCATTACAAGTCACGTGACTGTGTAATATACCTCGAATGACTACGTTGAACAATATGGCGGGTAATTCATGCAAGTAACTCATATTATGAGAATAATAATAATAATAATAGGACTATATCATTTTATTTAAATAGAGCAATAATAGGAGTACATATTTATTGCACTTATTACTTTGATCGCTGTTTAACTAATAGGTTATAGTATATCATGTGGTGCCTAGTTGGATAAAGTTATAAAGTTCTTATTCTTATGTTTAACAGCTTTCGCTTTACCGGAACTTGCCCGAATCGAGTGATGGATAGTGGCGTGGGATCAAATCCTTGGTTAGTCGACAAATTATCCCCGGCACCCTTGGGCACGGATTACGCATCGATGCCTGGAAGACGGAAGGCTAATCATCTATCAGCGATAACTGACATCGAATCGATATTAATGGCAAAGGTATGATTAATCGTGCAATGATACACAAAAAAACAAAATCCTGTTAACAGATGCGTCAGTCACCGGTGACAAGTGAACGAATAAAAAAATAAAAAAACAAAACTTGCAGCTAATAAGAGAGCCATTGATAGAGATACGATTCAGTGCAGGGTATCTAAGGCAGTGTTGTTGTTGCCTACCCAGAAGATCAGCTGTGATGCTGACTTCCTCTATCTTCATTGAGGGAGGGAGGGGTCACTCAGGGCCCGTCGCCAGGCATCTAGCAGCTCCGCCGCCTCGCAGGGAGTGTTCCATAAATCGGTTCTATGGATTTAATGCCGTTTGAATTTGTGTGCATTGAAAGAGTGTATTATATCATGTGTTTTCTAAGGAGGTGCTATCATTATCTACATTACATGCATAGACATCTGTTGATTTTCAGAGCTACCTCTAAAGTGCAGCCAAAGAAAACCAATAACTAGGGTTTAACGTCTGCTTCCTCATTCACTAATACTGACAGGAAGGTGGTGATTAGTCAACGACTTGATCGCCTGGCAGTCTACATACGGTGATACGATGCTAATTAATGGAGTGATTCGTCGTCTCGTAATCTGAACGTCAACAGTAAAGTCGAACAGTGAGAGAAAGAGAGAGAAAGTGAGGGAGAGAGAGAGAGTGAGGCAGACAGACTGAGAGATGAAGAAACAAAGAGATATAAAAAGGGAGAAAAATACCGAGTTAGAGAGAGAGAGAAGGAAAGAGAGAAAGAGAAAGAGAGAGAGGCGAGAGTAAGAGACGATGTCAGAGAGAAAGAGAAGGAGGGAGGGAGGGAGTGCGGAATGGAGGAAGTGAGAGAGAGAGAGAGAGAGAGAATCCTATATAGAGATAGAGAGGCAAGAGAGAGAAAGAGAGAGAAAGAGAGAGAAAGAGAGAGAGAGAGAGAATCCCATAGAGAGTTAGAGAGACAAGAGAGAGAGAGAGAAAGAGAGAGAAAGAGAGAGAGAGAGAGATGAAGCAGAGTTGATATGACGTCATTGCATTTAGCTGACAGCGCCAACTAAAGAAATCTGCTGCTGATAAACTCACATAGACGAGTCAATGTTAGACTGCGCTCTAAGTTATCATAGAGAGAAATATAAGATTTTCTAGATCTCTATATTTGGCACATTTAATGGTCAGGATCCGATTGTATTAAGCTTATCAAAATCAGCAAAATAAATGTTTGTTACCATCTAATCTTTGACATATAACTCTTTTCTTTTTTCTGTAGAAGGTCTCGGCTAGATATCAATAGATCTTCGAAACGAATTTTATCGTATCAAATCTTGGCTGGCTCGTCGCTGATGTGCCTCCGTGGAGCGAATCCTACATTTGACAGAACTCTGATTATAAACTGCTCTATTTTTCTCAGTTTGGTTTCATGAACTTTCATGAAATCATGAACTATTGGCAGGCCCTTGACCGGTATCGATCATATCGATTGATCTGCATCAAGTTTATGGTCTTTGATCGTAAAACTGATATGATATCTGGTTCAGAGATATGAAAGTAGCCGCCCATGTCAGAGCAGGTGCACAGGATTCATTGGAGTAATGTTGGAGGCAGTGAACTTCATTAACCCAGAAATCATGAATATTATAATAATGTTATGATCATCACGCTAAACATAACTGTCCTTCACAGCCCACGCAATGTATGGGTCTCTATTCTATCACGCACGAAGAGGTTTAACTCCTTGTTTTATTAATGACTGAAGTCTAATTTAACGTCTGTTACCGTATCGAATTATATTATATTGTTATTACTATATTGTTAGCGACCTCACCGTCGGATTCATGACTATATCATCTGTGTGCTGCAATCGCTCAGGATCGGGATCAGCTCCGCGCCTACATGCGGTAACGAATATGGCACACAACCTTTGCCTTTTTTACCTTATCGAAGAATACTAGCTATCAGAGACCCGGATCTGACTCTAACCTTTTCTATTCTGTTTATTACGTAAGTAATCAATCAATCAATCAATCAATCTATGAGGATTTAACGTCCGGTTTCTACATCCAAAAATGATTTCAAAGACAATCAAGCTAGCAAGCGTGTTACCGACTACGCTTCCAACCAGGACAACACTTTAACACTTACAGAAACTGAAAGTTATTTTGGAGTACTACAGTGGAGGACAAACAATTTAAAATCAGTGAGCAATGTAATAAAGTTTTAAAATGTAATAGTGCTAATGCAATAATAAGTAGGCCTACGACTAAGAGAAGTATTGGCCTAACGGGCAGAAGAAATAATATAGTATTATAGTGGTAAGACTGCACAAGTCGCTGGTCAGGCCTACGCTTGTATATTGTATTCACGCTTTGTGTCCATAGAAAAAATATTATTGACAAGTTACAGAAAGTACAAGCTAGAGTAACAAGGTTGATATCGGATTTAAATATTTAAATTATGAAAATCGTCTGAACTACACTTGACTATGTGACAGTAGAATTAGTGCGATTTTATAGTAGTTTTAAAATACCTAAGGGTTTTAGGTTAATTGACAGTTATAGTAGTTTTTAAATACCTAGAATACCTAATAAAGTAAGACGTAGTAATTGGTTAAATTAGAATTTAAAGAAATCCACTGAAGTTAATTAGAAAACAACTGTGGGAATATTAGGCTACACTTCTTGAAACTGTATACCATATTTGTTAGAAAAATGTGTAAGATAATTTTGATGTATTTAGAACTGTTAACGTAGTGCCGTATGAATACTGTCATTAGGCTGAAATTGATTGGACATGCGAGTAATTGCATGGGTCTTAAACAAGCATCTGATGCCTCCTGAACTTGTGAATGTTATGTTATATGCTAGCAGATCGATGACGTCAGATAGTGAGCAGCTACTGTATGCTATATCACGTTTAACGCAATAAACAGGCTTAATCACTAGGGACCTATTGACCGGCTATATTGATGACCGGCAGAGTTACTATCTATCAGTACTATAGTCGGTCCTTGCCCCAGCTACATCCTCACCATACAGGCACATTGCATATAAAAGTCGCTCAAATACTATACAATACCATTGCAGTGGTCCAGACTGCCACATTGATTGTGGTCCATGGAAGAATAATAATGACAGCCCATGCTATTAATCTATTGAAGGAAGTAATAGAGGGTAGAGTGATTGGAAGGAGAGTCAAAGGAAGACCAAGATTAGGAGAGTTGGATGATGTGATGAATGGGTCATAATTATGTGGATATGAAAAGAAAAACCGAGGATAGAGAGGTATGGAAACGTTATATGCCATGGACCTGCCATTAGGCAGTACACTAAGAGAGAGAGAGAGAGAGAGAGAGAGAGAGTTATTGATCTCGCCCGCCATATGGCAAGATATCCGCGATTCGTTTCCAAATTCGGCTCAGCTAGTTGCAATCGCTGGCGTGTGTCTTTGTGATATCTGTGAAGGCCTACACCGACTGCTTGCTATTACAGCAATGGAGAGTAAAGTAGCTTGTCAAGTCTTACAACATCGTGGTCTTCACTGGGCATTGAATCCGCGACGTATTTCAAAGGCAGATGTGCTGGTATTAGACCACGAAGCCTCTCGGTCTATGGCAGATGGGCTACTTAACTCTCCATTGTAAAGTTAGCTCTGCTATGTCATTCTCCATACCGTGGCGAATAAGAAATATACCTAGTGATTGATTGTTTGTTTGAATGATTGCTTTCAAGAGTATTTATCCCTGGTTGTAAAATGTGTGTTTTCGAAAAACTATTCATGTAGAACGGAATGAACTGATTGATTGTTTGATTAATTGAAGGGTTTAGATACAAACTTGGTTCATAAGATTCAAACAGAAAATAAGAAAAATTACACGTCTTTTCAAACATGAGTGGACTTTAAATCACAAAATTTACCAGAAATTGACAAATATTATTCCGCACATTGTTTATTTTACCCATCTTAATCTCATGAAAGTGATATGAAATCACCAACTTTAAGCCAGATGGTTTAGGTATCTGAATCTCAGATAGAACTCAGAAGACGTGGAAAAATTATATTTTCGAAAAACAAAGTTGATTTAATATTAAATTTGAGAGAAATCAGCCAATGTTATTAAACTCTCTTTATCACAATTACAAATTTGAGGTATACCCATATTCAATGATCTTAAATATAATAGGTGACCCAGATTTTGACAATACTATGGCCCGGTAAACAATTTTACAACCGGCTCAAGCTACTTAAAGCTAGAAATCCGATTTTTATTTCGTTTGTCATTTCGCAGCCGAATGCACTATTTATTTTCAGAACCTAGGCCCAATTCTCCAGCTGTCGGCCTTACAAACACTCGACAAGCACTCACATAGTGCTGCTCACTTCAAGCCACCGGACCTTCAATCTTGCGTCCAATTGTTATAGAATAATAAACGAAGATAAGTGATGATATGATAAGACGATGATTAAGGTAATGATGTTGATAGAACATGATACCCAAAGTGCATACACCGCCATCCTATCTATGCAGTGCTCTGCCACGTGGCAGGTTCAAGGCAAAAATTCATACAAAATCAAATATATCTTTCTTTAATGAGCACAACATCGACAACCACAATAAGTCCGTCTCATCACAACGGCTTTTGCCTTTACCACACCTAATATGAACCCTTTATTCAATAAAAATAATAGGTTTCTGAGGTGGTTTTCCATTGCCTTCCTCAGTATCTGCGTTAGTCGGCTCTTACGAAACACGAGCAGTTATCGTTTGGACTGTTCTCAAATATCTCGGACCCAACCCGCCATTAGGAAACAGTAATTGAGAACGTAAAATAATGAGAAATTATAGCAGCTACAGATTATATTATTACATCAGGAAGAGAAATTAAGAAACTATAGTCTAGAAAGTTTCAATGATATAAAGGTTGTAAAATGAATAAACAACTTTATGCGTTAGATAATGTTCTCATAAATGTAATATATGGCCTAGGCCATAAGGTAAATTTCATATACTTCAAATTCAAAGTCACTATTCATTTATAAGTAGCCTATGCGTGAACTAGGCCCTTTTTTATAAGTCCCGTAATTATATAGTAATTACTTCATAATTAATTAGTATAATAAAGTCGTTTACTATCATCTGACGATTTCTCTTAGTAAATAGAAAGTAGGTCTACAGCAACTGTATAAGGTTTATGCTAAGCTCTTTTATTTGCTATGACCAAACAGCATGTTATCACACCCTGATAAAATATGAGGAAATAGTTCCATTAGATGCCCATTGCGTAGTAGTAAACTGCTGTGTGCTATGTGGGAAAAAGTTGGAATACGCTTGAACTGATCTTGAAACGGTAGCTCGATTGTGTTGAGCCTTATTGAAGAGAAGCGCCCGGTGCTTCTGAACATTGACGTTAAACACAATCAAACCTACCATATGATAACAATTTTATTCAATATTGGTAGAAAACAAATTGATAATATAATTCTAGGACAAATGTTGCATTACAAGATTGGGTTAAGAGTTTTGTAACGTCATCTATTGCAAGCAATAATAAACTAGATTTGAATTCTATTACATCTTATCAGCGATTCAATAAAAGAAAAGACTGCAAAATATAAAGAGTTGGACGTAGTGCGTAGCCTATTTAACAAAAGATAGAATCCAGTTGAAAACTACGATAGTAGGCCTACATGGTTTATTTTATTACAGAATTTTGTGTCTAGAGAGAGGGAGAGAGAGAGAGCGATAGAGAGAGAGAGAGAGAGAGAGAGAGAGAGAGAGAGAGAGAGAGGAGAGAGAGATACAGTTTATGATCAATGACTACAATTTCATCAGATTAAAAGTTGAGAGAAAATCAGAGAGTTAAATCTCGGATTTGCAACCAGTCAACCGAGACCTCAATCCTTATGATAGAGAAGTTTTAAGGTCATGTCAGGCTTATTCTATTGGATTAAAACTGTGACAGTAAGCACAGTGCTGTAGATCATGAATGTCACAGTGTAACGCACATACGAGTATTTAATGCATACCTTAGACAGGTCTAATTGGTATAAGAATATTTGTGAATATTCCATGCAGTAGTAAAAAAAGAGAGAGGCAGACAGAGCTAGATAGAGGAAAACAAAGAAGGATAGAGAGAAAAGTAGAAAGAAAGAAAGGCTATATTGACAGACAGGCAGACAGAGAGAGAGAGAGAGAGATAGAGTGAAAAAAGAACTCATACGGAGTTGACAGTTGACAAAATTAAGCCTTATAATCACCGACAATAAACCTATCGTCAAAGCGACGTCAATGACGTCACGCTACCATAGTAAGCAGTCGATGGTATTTCCAGATGGGAGTAAATTCCAACATTGCTTAACTAGCAGATCATAAGATGTGAAGTGCTCTGATCTAGCTGATTGAATCTTATAGAGGAGAAAGACAGGGAATTTCACCAGAAATCTATATTTGGCTAATATTGAACTAAGCACGTGCAATTATCAGAATGCGCTCTAAATAACAAATAACAAATCCATGTCTCGAATGTGAAATAAATACAATACAATATGGGTTTAACGTCCGTTTCATCATCTGACAGCGATATCAGAGACGTCTCATACAGCACAAGCAATACTAACTGTCCACTAAAACTCGTTAACAAGTTGAAAGAGAAAACAGGGGTCAACACTGGTCAATCAACAATCAATGAAAAAATTTTCCCGTCTGTCACGTCAAACTTAAATAAAATTATATACAAATACGACTAAAGAAAAGAAAACGCATGTCAAGTTAGTTTTCCTAGTAGCATTTTTGCGAGACATGTTTTCTTGGCTCGTATTTGTTAAATTTTACTTTGTATGAAAAATAAAATAGGATTTTATTATGTTTAGCTTACTCTATCGGTATAGACTTCAGAGTGCTCGGCGTTGTCATGAACGACGGCAGCACACTAACATTGCACCTCTGAGATACCTAGTATATAGAGGCGTTATAAAATTGACCTATCCTTTTTTATTATATTGTTGTTGCAGCAGCATAAGCAACAGTCTTATTACAAAGTGAAAAATTGAAATGAACCTAGAAAGAGTGGCCGTCTGATTCTATTAATACTATTCTGTCGTTTTAAGAAAACTTGGAAAGCTGAGTCCAATCCAATCCGTCTTAATACCGGATGAGCCACCATCTTTATGGACTTCCTCAGAGAGGATAAATTAATTATTCATGATCTTTGAGCCGAATTAATATTCATCGAACCAGGGTTATAGCAGAGCGCTTTCAAACCCTCACGTAATGAAAATATAATTTGATACGGTATCTATCTATCAAGTGCTCTGCTAAACGGCTGGTCCAAGGCACAAATTCATGCACAGTCTGCATTCTGGCTCAATAATGAGCACACCATTGATAACCATCACGTAATGCAAATATAATTTGATCCAGTATCTGTCCAGTGATCTGCCAAACGGCAGATCCTAGGCACAAATTAATATGCAGTCTGTATTTTCGTTCACTAAGCACACCATTGATCAACCCAACAGGCCGACTCCTTCACAAAGGCTGTTACACGTAAAACGATGACTTAGTTAAAGGAAATTTATGGCAGATCAGGAAGTTGTGGGGCCGATAAATACGGAAATGCAATAAACAATAAAAAAATAAACAAGACATAAAAACAAACTATTACATAAATTTGCATAGATTAGTCAAATTCTACTCTACATTTCACAATTGAATATTTTGTTTATTATTCAAGATCATCGACTTTTTAAGATTAATTAAGTGTACTACACTGCCGATTTTGTGCCGAATGATAATAAGATGATAATAATGAATGATAATAAAAATAGTATATGAATGATAATGATATGATATGAACGATATGGTATGAATGATATGAACGAATGATAATAAAAAAAGTATTATTAACATCATAAATATTATTTATAATGTTAATAATACTTTTAAAAGAGGCTAATGATACTTGGATAGCTTAATCTATACCGCAAACAACTACCAGTTTAGTTTCAACGGGCTAAACAGCAAACAAGTGTTTTGCACTCATATATGATAAATTATATTAAATAATAATAATACTATTTTAGTACCAAACTTTCATCTTCAATTTCTTAACTTACTTAAGCTACAGTCAATGGCGGATCTAGGGTATTTTGAGAGGGGGGGGGGGTTAATTTATTCTTGACAAGAAATATGTATCAGGCGCATGTCAAATCGTGAGGAAGGCAGGCCCTATCATGGGGGCCGCCAGATAGGCAAAATGTGCGGATTTAATGCATAATGTGTCAATAACTCAAAATCTAGTGGGGGAACTGTTCACCCCCTCGCCTCGAGGAGCGGGGGACGGGGGGGGGGGGGGCATGCCCCCCAAATCCGCGCCCATCTGGCTGCATTCCATATATTCATGCAGTCATCCATTCGTGACGACAGAGTCAACAAGCAACAAACAATATGATTGTCGGGTTATGGCTCAATGGTTAACACGTGTGCGGCTCAGAAGCAAGGAATCTTAATTCAATCCTCAGGCCAGTCTACAAATAGAATAGCCCGATGATGTCAGAAAGATTCATCGTATGTTTGCGATAGCTGCATTGCGCGCTATCTAATGAAGAAAGCGAGAGAGAGAGCGAGAGAGAGGGAGAGAAGGAAAGAACTTCTTATAGACATGAATATTCGTGAGTAATTGACGCAGACTACATTCATACAGGCCTAGTCTATTATGGCTATTTGATAAGGTCACCTTACATATTCTGAGTAATAATTTCTACACGCCTGAAGGAATCGCCGGTTAGGCTTATAAGCATTGTAAGTTCTTCGTAAACCATGCTCCTTGCGCAATTGCATAAAAATACATAGAATAAGATAAATACTCAAGAGTCTATAAATAAAATTGCCACCGTTATGTCGGCGTATGCAGTGTAATTTTTAAAATATATATTAATATACTTCCAATAGACAAAATGATTTTATAATAAAGTGTAATATTATCCCGACCGAAACAATTATATCTGCACAGGCGGCGCTGACTAGTATGCTTAGTATGCTTCAGCATACCCTCAAATACTTGGGTATGATTCCATTATTGAAATAGCATTACAGCATACCCTGCCCTTTCACATCAATCGTATACTGTTTTATTACATGGTAATAATTGTTAATCAGCTGTAAGCAACAGAAGTTTCAGTCTCTTTACAAGCAAATATTATAAAACATACTCTTAAATCATTATACTGGTTTGATTGGAGCCTTTGGCCCATGTACGTGCGTTCAACTTTCTTACATGTAGACATTCATTTTTGCACATTTCATTTCATTGTATTCACTTTTTTTGGGAGGGGCGGCGTGTTTGGGTCCTGTAACGTTGCATTCTCAGCATACCCTGGTCCAGCCACCTGGCGCCGCCACTGTATATCTGCCTATCAGATTAATGCCTATGCTTGCATTCATCAACCATACAAAACATTTCCAGCATTTCGTCAGAATTATGCCTCACCAAAATCCCTTTCCAAAGGGAAATTCTTGGATTGGCCCCTAAGGGTTAAGAATGGTGTAAAGGTTCTGTTGAATTGAAATTATCAACGCCTCAGTAGTTAGCTTCTCGTGTTGGGTCCGGGATATTTGAGAATAGTCCAACCGATAACTGCACGTGTTTTGTAAGGGCCGACTAACGCAGATACTGAGGAAGGCAATAGAAAACCACCTTGAAAACCTATATTTTCCTTCAACAAATGCATCATTTATGTGTCGAAAAAGCAAAGCCTTTGTGATGAGACGGACTTATTGGGTTGGTCGATGTTGTGCTCATTGGGGAACGAGATAGCTGATGAATTTTTGCCCTGGACCTGTCGCCTGGTAGAGCACTGGGTAGATAGATAGTAATTAGCGCATTAGTTTTACTCAAAATTCGGGAATTATATCGTGAATCCAGTACTTAGCTATATCAGAAATTAAAGTTTCATATGATGCACAAATATCCAAAATTGCTCCGAAAATTTTTCCGTTGCCTTCCATATTTTCTCATTTAGGAATCTTACCTATAAGTTTATGCTATTCTTTGGGAACAAGATAAAAGACTCCACAAGTCGCATACTCAACATGTTCAGTTTTGTTACTTCTTCTTCTTTCAGATGTCCTGCCGGTTCCCAGCTTTGACGGTCATGGTTTTCCAAATATCTCTGTCTCAAGCAAATCTAATAATTTCTACTTCTTTAATGTTCATAATTTGTTACTTAATTAATTTAAAATGAAATATGAAAACCAGATCTGGTAAAAGATACCCTCAGTTCATCTGGTACTTTAGTAATGATGCACGCACACACACACTGTTTAACATACACACAGACACTTACACGCACTCACACACATACGCACACACACGCATACACACAGGCACACACATAGACACACACATACACACAAGCAAGCATACACACGACAGAGAGAGAGAGAGAGAGGGAGAGAGAGAGAGAGGGAACTATGTTTATTTCAAAAATCAATCAGTTAGTGCAAAAATCAAAAGTGCAGACAGACAGCGTGTATGCGCACATAATGCACAGAACAAACACACGAACAAACACACAAACAATCAGAAAGAAGGCCGTCATGGAGGATACAGTGTATATATCCTATCTAGCTGACCACATTCACATTGCATTAATTGTTTTAACGTCTACGCTAGCTTATTCAAACAAAGACAAACACAAGCATAGACACACACATACACACGTTGGAAAAGCTCAGCAGCGTTAGCAGGGGACACGCACAACATCAAACGACATGTAAGAGAGGTCCACAAGACTATACAAATACCATCGAGCTAAAGCATACCAGTGTGCATAGAGCACGAAGGTTAAAAACATTTAGCCAACAAAGTATGGAGGAACACCACCAGTAAATCCACATTTCAGTATTTATCAATTGAAATAATATGCGAAGAGAAAGACATAATTTTGAATATTAATTTGAAGCAGAAGAATAAAAATGTCAAGGCCGTTAATTGATTGTACATGTAGTAAAGTCCAGTTTTCGGTAACGAGATTGAAAAAGAAGTTTTTAAACATATTTCAATAGTAAATAAATGTGAACATATGTAATATATTAGTATATAATATAATACACTATATAATACACAATATGTATTATATTAGTATATAATACTTCGTATTTTCTTAGTATTAGACATACTAAGAAAAAAATACAAACAAAATACATCATTATATAACTCTACTACTACATTATTACTGTTGCATATACATGGACTAGGTTTTGCTAAACTGGACTACAAGCTGACTTTAAAATTGCTAACATACATCCATATATTATTGATATATATACCCTTGTCTCCTATATGTCTTTTGTATAGATAGATCTATTAATATATGTGACAGGATATTTCAAAGTTGTATAGACCACAGATCAGATAATATTATGCATTCTGTCTTTCATACGGCTTGACTGAAAATTGCAGACAAGAAAATGACGTACAAACATACAACAATGCCCGGAAATTGAACGACAGGAAAATGAAGGACAAAGAGTCGAGGCAGAAAATTGAACGACAGGAAAATGAAGGACAAAGAGTCGAGGCAGGAATATGAAAGACAGGAAAATGAAGGACAAAAATCGAGGCAGGAATTTGACCGACAGAAAATGAAGGACAAAGAGTCGAGACAGGAATTTGAACGACAGGAAAATGAAGGACAAGGAGTTGAATTAGGCCTACTAATATATATTGTAATTTGGTATTATAGTTTAGCCCATTAGTTGTAGCTTATTTTTGTGCCATTAAATTATTTTACTGCAATAGTAAATGGATATTTTTCCAGGATAAAATCTAACGTGCAATTATCATAAATTTCTTTATGTACCGGTGGGCCTATTTGTAATTTTAAATGCTTCAATGTTGACGTCCCTGACATCGCCTTCGGGTGAGGAATCGGACTTTAAATCCTCATTGATTGATTGATTATGACTGTATAATGCGTGTACTCAGCTGTTTGACTAGTTATTGTATTTT
>JAQFZF010000441.1:0-17917 GCA_034695365.1 Enchytraeus norvegicus
GATGGCCGGGTGGCAGCACTCCGGTACCTGGGAGCACGGGGGGTTGGTAGGGTGGGGAGCAGCATGGTTGTGGTGGATGGGCTTAGCCCTGGGCGCACTGAGATACAGGTTTACATTGCAAATGATTGTAGTAAATATAATAATAATAATAGTGTATGCTATTGATCTCACCAGATGACACGTCGCAAGAGTGTGACTGGCGGTTGTTAAACCGGCAGTCACCAATGCCACCTGTAATGTACACCGACTGCTGCTATTATTGCAATGGAAAGTCAAGTAGCTTGCATAAGGTCACCAACTCAAGGTCGTCACTGGGCTTTGAACTCGCGACCTCATGATTCAGAGGCTGCAGTGCTGCCATTATACATGGAGACTTCCCTTAATTTGTCACAATAAGTCACATGTTATTAAGATAGTTACTAAATTGGTTTATTACAATGCAATGCAAATATGGATTTAACGTCCGTTTCATCATCTGACGACGATATCAGATGTTATAGGTCTATTTGAGTTGATCAGTTTAGCAAAGTTTCATTGATGCAACTGAGCAAGTCGCTGTGGCTCAGTTTTGCAGTGCTCAGTATTTTAGCCAAAGGTCCTTGGTTTGATTTGGACGGTCAGACTTGATCTGAGAGTTAAATTTTGGATGTGCAAGCCCTTCATGGTTCACAGGTTGGTTAATTGGATGCAAAGCTCAGGTCTGATGTATGATTCCAACCAATGTCGAGCGGTAACATGTTATGATCTCACTGACGGATTATTGACAATAGTCACCTGTGTGCTGAATTGCTTAGTTAGAGATCAGCTCCCATGTCAATACACTCTCTTCTGCATATGACAATATCTTTGACTTGTATTAATAAATATAGAAAAGTTCTACCAACACTGAGACCATTATTGGCCTCGCATGCAGTGTTCTCACATACAAGATTCCAAATGTCTGTTGGCACACTTAGATTAAAAATTTCTTCTTATGGGGGTGGGGGGGTCAGCTCTATGGCTTTAGTGTTCACCTCAAAAGCAAGTAATCCAGGTTTGAATCCCAGGTCGGTCTCAAACTCTCGTAGCATTTGCATATGTTATGTGTGAAAATATACAGATATAATATTAAACTTGTCTGTTCAACAATAAGTACTCGTTAGACATGTGCACAATAATCCCTATTTCCAGTATTAGACTTATTAAATTTTAGTTAAAATTTAATAGGTTTAATTTAACTCTCTCTCTCTCTGTCGATGAACTGCCTAACAGCCGGTCCATGGCATATAACTTTATAATTTGTATGCCATTTTTTCTTGAAGATAATATTTTTCTTAAGTGGGTATCCTTATCCCTCCTCAGTGACAGCTTTTGTCGGCTTCTACAAAACAAGTGGCGCTTTTGGTCGATTATTAATTCAACTAAGTGAACCTAAAGTTAAACCTAAGAATAGCCTTGAATATGATTTACGTAAAACTCAGAGTTAAAACTCAGCTTAAAGCATAATATTATCAACTCCTATATTTTCTAAAGCTTTAAGGCTAAGCTACCACGTGCGACTGAAAAAATTTAATTATGAAAATTTTCTACAAAGACATAGTGATGTACGATCAATTATTTCTTTAGTGCAATATGAGTTTGTATAAAATTTAAGAATATATTATGTGGGTATTATACTAAATTTAATTTTTTTATACTTTTATGATGATTTAGGCCTTGTTAATTTTAGTTATTGAGTACATGGCATTTATCTCATCTAATTTTCTGTCCTCTCCATTTTCTCTATTCTTGTCATTGCTGATAGATTGATTGCTTTATTAGTCGATTGATTGATTGATTTATCAGATTGTGTCAGGGTGGGTGATAGGACCTGGTGTTAGAGAACTAAAGATAGTGGTAGAGTTAAAATAAGACATTGACTGATTGATTGTTTAATCAATTGATTGATTGATTGATTATCTAGTTTGTTTTGGTGGAGAGGCTGATAATTTAAATGTTGAAGACGTCCCTGATGTCGTCGTCAGATGATGAAACTGACGTTAAATTGCATTGATTGATTGATTGATTGATTGATTGATTGATTGATTAGGTTGGGTCGGGATCAGGACGGGTAATGGGTGTTAGGGAACTAAAGGTGTCTGGTAGTGGAAGGGTTAAGATAAGACAGTTAGAGGTCTCTCTGGTGTCAGGCCTTAGTGTTAATGTTGACGAGAAGTCAGACTTTCCTCGAGCCATGACTGCGAGGGTTATCAAAGATAGCAGACTCTACAGGAAATATCAGGTACATATTTAATTTTATGCTATTTTGATGTAATTCAATGTCATATCGTGGTGTGATAATGGTCAACAATTTTTAATGTTCAATTATTATTGGCCTATATTTGACGACGAAGCAAGGTAACAATTATTTAAATTGAATAAACGAAACGGAGGCTTAACCCATAATAGTAAATATAATTATATGCTGTGATAAGAATGGTCGCTGACTTACCTGGCATCACCTCACCTGATTAAGTCACTTACTGCCGGGGCAGACATTTTTTGATAATTCTGAGCAGGTGATGAAGACTCGACATTTTATATCCAAGATACTAAGGCAAATGTTAAAAATGGCAAATGTTGTTTATTTATGTTATTATTGATGTGATTTAATGTCATTAAGTGGTGTGATACTAGGACAAAAATAAGTATTGTTTAATATGTTACAATGACATTTATATTATAAATATTTGGCCATACTATAACGGAAAATAATAATCCAATTAGTACATTATTATGTTAAGTTTGTATTTGTCCTCAAGTCTCAATAGATTCCTGACGACATACAATCTATACACACAAAACAACAGTTTCTCTCTATACCCCACGACACCACCACCTCTCTATTGATTGATTGATTGATTGATTGATAAACCGGTGGAGCTGATTTCATCAATGGCATAGGCAGACAGATTGCGCTGCATACCCAGGATCAGCGAGAGGCCTCTTTTCTTTGGCAGAGGCTCTCAGTCACTCTGCAGTGGTTTAATGATGTTTTCTTTCGCAGCTCTTTCAATCTAGTCGATCTCAAGTGGTCAGGCCACGATTCATTCCGTTCTTAATGAATCGTTTTTATAAAACTCGCATTGCTATTTACACCTAGGGTAAAAAAAATTGATTGATTGATTGTAGGAGGCTCTATTTGATGTAACACTGGTATTTGAAGACAACACACAACTACCGCTCCACTCTATACCACGCGACCACTACCATCTCTCAGCGCGCTCCCTTGACAGTCGTATCGTTGGGGTGACTCTTACCTCCTCCCCCCACCCCTCTAACCCCCTCTCCTCTCTCTCCACGGCCCGCAGCAATGATAATGAAGATGAGCTGGTGGCCGTAGCACTAGCCACAGCCCATGCTCACCTCCTGTTGGTTGAGGTGGAGACGTATGGGGCGTGTCTATTGAGACCTACGACGCTTGCTATTGGCTACGGGAGAGTTGATGCTGAGATTGACGGAAGGGATGGGAATGATTGGAAGAACGCTCAGAATGATGCAGCAGTGGGTGGGGGAGAGTATTACAGGGTGGGGGCAGGAGAGGGAAGGAAGACTGGTGGGGGGTCATATGGGCTCTGGTCGCCTGGGTAAGTTATCTTACAATAAATTAGAAGAGCTAAAAAGCTAAGTTTAACGTCTGTTATCGTATCGAAGGATATTGTCAGGACAGACCCATCTGGGACTCGAACCCGTGATAACCTGCTTATCCGGAACAATCCCTGCGAGGCGGCAGAGTGCTGGATACCTGGCAGCGAGCCCTGGAGGAGCTCTCCCAAGGACGAAGATAGAGGGGGTCAGCATCACGGCTGATCCTCGGGTGGGCAACAACAACGACAACCTGCTTATCCAGAAGACGTGGTTACGTTCGATACGCTATCCAACCGAGACATGTATGTGTTTATCCTCGATAGTTTATCTATGTATGTTGTGTGTATCTGTCTCTGTCTTCTGCTCTTATTTTATTTTATCCTTATCTTTCTATTTCATTATTTCAAAATTCAAATTATTTTACAATTATTAATAAGAAATGATTTATTATATTTGTGAGTGTGAGCACAGAAAACTTCCTTCAACCTGGCTATGGTATTGTGTAACTATTGTGTAACTCTAATTATATATATTTACCTTGTCCTGTCAATGCGAATGGTATTATAATCAAGTACAACATAACCTATTAAGTCTTATTTACCGACAGTGCCTTGGCTATCATAAAATTAATACAATATTAATAATATTGTATTATATTGTATTGTATTTTATGGTATTGTATCACAGCTCAGACACCCACCATGCAGTGATGTCAGACCACGCGGCGGCTGCTGTGTCGGCTCTGTTACCACGTAATGAGCCGCAGAGAGCCGGTGTGGCCGGTACCGCTGGACGCTCCAACGCCCTAGCCGTCACTATGTATGTGCTCATCACGGTGTTCAGTGTTACTATCATTGCATTCGCCGCTAACTGCATGGTCTTTGTCGTCAGGCGTCAAAGACGAGAGAAAGGTATGAATAATATTTACCAATAGTAATAACTTTCGTGATTGTTAATTATGAATTATATTAAATATAATTTTTTTTTCCAATAATCAATTTTGTGATGCCCTAGTGTTAAACAGCCCTTTGTATAATGTTTGCGGTAATAATTGTCACTCTTGACGACAGTCCTGTTCACTTGTATCATCAAATTGCATGCATTACAAAATAACATTAGCTTGACTATTTTTATATTTTTCTGTCGCTATATAGACCTATATCTTCTTTCTTTATATCTCTTAACATATCTGGCTAAGGAAGTAGAAGGATAAGTAAAGCATACTACAATAGAAAAACCGTGATCGCCAATGTGCCTGAATGTAAAAATGGTAGAAAGAGATAAAGAGAGAGAGAGAGAGAGGTAGAGAAAGTGTAGAGAGAGAGAGAAAGTGTCGAGAGAGAGATAGAGAGAGAGAAAGTGTAGAGAGAGAGAGAGTGAGAAGAAAGTGGATTGACAAATATAAGGATATATAAGGATAAAATCTAATCACAAGTACATAGGCCTACTATTTATATGCCAATCCTTATATATTATTTCTATTATCTACATAAATTTTACGCTTCAATGTATGTGTAACCCTTAGGTCGCATGGTTGAAGACACAAAGAGGGAGGCAGCTACGACCCTAGAGGACGCCCGTGATTGGGTGTGGATAGGTCAGGAGACTCTTCAACGTAACGCGGTACAAACCGCATGCTCAGTCGCCCTCATGCCCGAAGCAGATTTCAATGGAAATAATTTTGGCGGCTCATTTGGCAGTAGGGGTTTAAGTAGCTTACCCCCGGGAGCTCGCCCCCTCCTGCTCCCCTCCGGGGGGTTTGTGATGATGGATGGGGAGGGGGGTGAGGGAGTGGCGGGGGACAGACACAGTGGGATATCGGTGGGTTCCAGCATTGGTTCAACCTATCAGGGCTCAGAATGCAGTGTCAGGGTCTCCGCGGTGCCAGATGATAATGGGAATGTTCTGATAGATGAGGAAGACCTAGGCTACCCTGCAGGGTTCTCCTACGGCTACCCGGCACCCAGTAGTTCAAACATGGCTACCGGTGGCTCCAGCGGCTCAGCCGCTATTTCTACATCTGATGGCTTAACCGGAGCTGGTTCCAGCGGCTATACCAGCGCTGGTGGGGCTGGTGATTCTACAAGCACTGCTGGTAGTTTTTCTGCCCCTGCTGCTTGTATTCCAACACCAGCTGCTGGTAGTTTTTCAGCCCAAGCTGGTGGTATTAAGGCCCCACCTGGTTATATTGCATCAGTTAGACCACAGAGCTACACTGGAGCTGGAGCACCCAGACACCCAGCTCATCCTAGCAGGCTCTCTGCCGTGGAGACCAGATCAAAAGATTACGAAAATGTTGGGAAAGACTTTGTGCTAAGGTGCAGCGATCCTGATGAAAACAAGAAAGAAACATCTGAGAAGGATCTGGTGAAAAACCAGATGCTACCAATCCTTTACCAGAACCCTCACCCCTCCATGGATGAGATCTGCAAGATTTCTGCTGAGTCAGCAAATAACAAACCAGACAAGCATGACTCATCAATACAAGATGGCAGCGAGCATGATTCATCAGATGGGAGGAGTGTTAGGGGTGCGGCTGATGATGATGACGATATTGTTGATGATGATGATGGGGAGTACTGGCAGGATACGGATGACGACGGAGAGCTGGGAGGACTCTCCTATGAAGAGCTGATGGACTATTTTGATAATCTGAAAGAATCGGTAGCTTAGTTTTGTCAACATTTCTATCTCAGTGTTTGCGTTTGTCTGTTGTGTCTTCAGTGTTATACAAGGCTGTGCTACACCAGAATCTCTTACTAATCACTAACTGCAGTGTAATTTACGGCAAGCATGCACTTATGTCCTGATTTTTAACACAATTCAATAAAGTGTTGCGGCATGCTAACTTCAAGAACTTTATGAACTGTATGTAGTAAATTGAGATGATGTTACAGCTCGAGAAGTACAATGCATTGACCAATCTTTCATCTGATGTGCTGTAAGCTTTTTGTAAGAGAAAAACGAACCCATGAAAATCAGTCAAATTTGTTTTAAACTATGAGAAGCAGATTTAGTGTTTTGCACAGAGTTGGTAGCTTGAACTCTGCTTTGACATAGAATTCAAAGTTATGCACAGTGGTCTTCAGTTTTTTGTGTATCTCAGCTTTTGTCAGTTGACTGCTGTGTTTCGTGATAACAATGTTTCAAGGATTTCATTTGATAGCAATGTTTTTGTTTAGATTTGTGCATGTAAGTTACTTTTGTGAGAATGTATTTGAGTGCATGTGTGTTGTATTGATGTTGACGTGCGTGTGAAATTCTTATTTATGTGTATGTCAGTGTGTGTCACGTGTACGAAGGCATGAACACATCACATGCATTCCTGCATATGTTATTATGTGGAATGCACATGTGTATACATTTATGTTAACCAATGTTACATTATTAGTGTGATTTGTTGCTTCTTTTTGTTTAGTTATCTTGCGTGTGCGTGTGTATCCTTAATGCTCATGTCACTGGCGTTTGTGTGTGTATTTTGTATGCTTATGTCACGTTTGTGAGCATATGTGTTAGCTTCATTATGTGAGTTGTTTAGTAGCTGCACACGTTTTCTTCTCACTTGTTTATTTCACTTGTTTTACGTGCACATCGTACATATTGTTATGTTGTACATTGTACGAAGCAAAAGTTGCATTTAAATGCTTATACAATATGGTATAAAATACTATTTTGAACGACTGCTAATCCGGTATGTTATAACATATATGAACATTTCTCATACTGTTCATATGCACAACCGTTGATTGCATACGAAAACAAAGTTAACTTTAGTCTCTATTGCTAAAAGCATCTCACATACATATACCATGACATTTGTCATCTGATTTCATCTGATAGATGGTGCGACTGCAACAGCTATCAGAATTAATTAACAAATTCAAGCATTCGCAGCAGATGTAGTAGTGTACAGTACAATATCATGCTTTAACTAAGTGAATATATTGACACATGTGTACTGCAGTAGGGTTAAGTTTGGTTAACGGATTATATTTACGAAATCA
This sequence comes from Enchytraeus norvegicus, assembly GCA_034695365.1. Taxonomy (NCBI): domain Eukaryota; kingdom Metazoa; phylum Annelida; class Clitellata; order Enchytraeida; family Enchytraeidae; genus Enchytraeus; species Enchytraeus norvegicus. Next base: position 7,611 of record JAQFZF010000441.1, read on the forward strand.
GTTAAACCACCGACTATCTGTTGTTGATCAAAAACCAAATGTTTGTGACAGTATTGTAGCATGCATGACCTCTGTGTTTATAAACTCTTTAGTGTAGTAGTTAACATTGTACATACATGTATATCATACTGTGTGCTTTACGTGTGGTACATTCTAACATTTGCTAATTTCTTTTGTGCCATGCTAAGCACTGCGATGAGAGAAAGGATTGTGTGAGATTTATAATGGAGATGTGAAGATGAACAACACTTATATTCAATTTCACTGGGTTCAATATATTTTATATTTAATTAATTAATTTTGAAAGTTTTGGGAATTTGAAAGCACTTTTCAGCATTATGTATTTTCAAACGCTTTCTGGTAGAACTGGTTGTGATTGCATATTCCACTTGAGAAGTTGGGATATCTCCAATAACTTCTTCAAACCGGATTTCAATTGCGATGCTGCAAGATAATCTGAGGTTTTCTATAATATATTTTTACAGATGAAAACATTTGAGTAAACAAATGAAGTGTAAACTTCTGTTGCCAGGCAACCAACCACACCATAGAAAACCGGCACTTGTCAGGGAATTGCATTTTCCGATATTTGGGGCAGTAAGCTTATAGGAAGTTCAAAAATCATCTACATTTTCTATTGTAAGATTCAAATTGGCAGTACGATTGCTCTTCACATCTCTATGTTATATTTTATTGTGATGAAATGTATTAACGCGATGCAGGGTTGAAGATTATCACACATATGTCACACTTACTACTGCATGTATATCTAGAGAAACAGTTCAGCTGTTGATATAATAATTGATGTGCTGTAAATTAGCTTGAGCATTTAGTAGTAAAACATGTACAATGTGCTTACTGTCGTACCATTATATCATTCAGAACTCTGTGCATTCAAATAGTTTACATGTATGTGTGCACTGTTGTATACACTTGAGAATTTTACGTCTGTTTCCTCTCCCAAGACGATGTCAGGGACTTCTCAATTAAAGGGGATATGAAAGCATGTATGTGTGCTGCGTGTAATATTGTGTATTATCACTGTGTAGGCTATATACTTAAACATGATATTAAGACACACATTAATGAAAAATATTGAAATGAATTATTTTCACTTTTCTTGATAAGAAAGCACCCATTTAACGTTTCTTCAGTTCATATTGTAAAATGTATTAATAAAAAAAGGTATTTATATTGTAACATTCAGAATAATATTATAATCTAGTTTTTTGTAATGCAGTAGAAGCCTGAATGCTGCTCAAACCGTATTATATTACCTCGGATTAGTCAGCTCAAATGTTGTAGTCTTGTACAAGTCTTTTATTCTTCTGGCAGTAGTTGTAGTAGCAATGTAGTCTCATTAGCATATTGCATCTCATTGACATAGATTATTAGCATTTTATATCTCATTAGCATATGTGACCCGCCACTGCAAATGTAGGCGCTTGTCTCAAAAAAGTTCCGAAGAAAAATGCTTTTGAAGTTCAAATTTTATTAACTAAGTTTATATAATTCATTAAAATTTATCTTTTTATAACTTTGGATAGGGTAGTCAGATCTTAGCAAATCATATGTTATTTTGAATGTCTTACTTAACACAAACAATAGAATAATAAAACGATTTTTGAAAAGAAAAAAATTAGCAGAAATTTTGCATTTAAAGTTCAAATTTTAATAAATTATATAGGTAACTGGTTAAACTTTAAATTTTATAACTTTGGCTAGGATTGTCAGATTTGAGCAAACTTTGTCTTATTTTTAAGGTCTTTCCAAACACAATTTAATGGAATAATAAAACGATTATTGATTTTCGGCGACAAGCGCCTACATTTGTCATGGCGGGTCACATATATTAAAGCATTAGCATATAATACTGTATGTAGCATAGTCCATTTAACTCTAGTGTAATATCTCATTAGCACGAACGGCTTTATCTCTAGCGAGTATTAACCCTTATATAGGCCTACTATAGTATCTCTTTAACTGATATTATATCGTGTTCTAAAAGCTTGCTACTTCGTATAGTATTTCTCTATTATATATTTATATAAACATAATTTTGTCTTTATATGCTGAGTCTTTATATTCGCGTATAATATTGATATTAGTGTGGAATAAGTTACATTTATAACCCCCCAAAGATACAGCCTGTACGTGTTGGGCGTGCTAATCCAGCAGAGCGTTTATTACAATTTAATCACATTTATCCTGCTCCTGCAACAGCAGGAGCCTATCTTTCTTTTGGGAGGGCTTTCACGACGCCATCTCTGCAGGTGGATGTTGGCTTATGTCGTGCTCACTGCTCAGTGGAATTGTTGAATCCGAACTCCCTATTTCATTCCCAGATTTATGTATCTAGCCCTGCGTGACTGCATTGATGTCTGAAGCCTGAGGGTTAGCCTTTCACCCCTCCTAATGAGTGGATAGAGGGTGCAGCACCATTGCTGGCATCCTGGATTAGCAACAACGACAACAACAAAGAGTTACATTATGATGGGTTAACCGATAATTAATTTGTTAAATTAGTAATGAATGTAACAACAATTACATTACCTATCTATGTAATTATTGGTGGTAATAATAATTAAGTTTCTATTTCAATTTTAATCCATATTGCATTTGTAACTATTTTAAGTTTTTTGTGTAATTTTCCCGCTACAGTCATTCTCATCTATTATCTTATTAATTTGCTAGTTAAACTTGAATTTATCAAATACTCAATTTATTTAAACCTAAGTTTGATATAATTTCATCTTTGTTTCGATGAAATTTTGTGTCGATGCTATTTGTGTTACAATATCGGCCTCTATTGTTTTGCACAATATTCTTTGAATTTATTTCTCATGACCATTCTCAACATGAACTTTATTGTGAATTTACACTCTTGCAACAACAATAATTTCTATAGGGAAATGGTTAAAACAATCAATATCATTCTCAAATTGTGTTTAATTTTATTGTCTTATTTCGATAAAACTATATTTAAAATTAGTAGGCCTAATTTTCCGTCACGGATGCATCTCTCGGGCAACAAAACTGATGTTAAACTCGGGTTTAGTTATTTTCTATTATCTGTGCAAAGATTATTTTGTCGTGGAATAAGGCACCAAAAATTACTATAACTTATGTTGAATAAATTAAATATTTATTATGCATAATCTGAAAAAGTAAAATAAAGATTGACGATTTGACCTATTGTTAAAAATTAAAGACCTAATTTTATGTTCAGAAAATAAAAATAGGGAAATGCCAATTTTAGTTAAGTTGTTAATTATAATTATAGTATTAGTGTTTAAATACAGACCTCTCTCAAGCTGACCATGGTAAATGATAACGCATTTTTTGTTTAGAATATTTTGCGATATTTGCATAATACTCTTTTGCCAATTCTTGTGAAACAGTTATTGTAATAAAGTGCAATTCTAGTATCAGTGTATGCAGTGTGTAGGTCTCAAATTGTGGGTCGCGACCCAGAGATGGATCGCCGACTCCTGCCAATTTGGCCAAGGTCTTAATAAGAATTTTGTCCTAATGACAGTATTTGATTAACACAAAGACAATAGGTTTGTGCAGTGTGTGCAGGGGTTTCTGGTGTGCTACTCTTGCTATTTTCAGCTAGTTGGGAGGCTTAGATTAATAGGGCGGATTATTCAAAAGCTAAGAAAGATCGTAACGATCCTAACTACAATGGCTTTATCAATTTACTTGTGGTGCACTACAATGTGTGGGCTACTTCGTCCGAAGGATGCATAAAATAATTGATCGAATTACATGTTAAATATTAAATAATATGTTCATTCTGTGTCTAGCAATTATTAACATTGATCCAAGACTGAAGCAGCCAATGTTATTTTGAAATTAAACTTTGATGGTGATAGAATATTTCTCTAAAACTTTGCATTCGCTGAATTATAAATCTGGAGAATACTATGAAATTCTTTGTATAGAATTTGTGCTATTGATATCAAACCAAGGATGTTTAGTTTAGCCAAACTGTTGAGTTACTTCTATATTGCAAATGTAAAGTATATACAAGATTCAGTTTAATAGCGTTTTCATCAACAGTGATATTATTTTAACGATATTTGTGTTTTATTGTTTATACATTTTCTTATTTCTTAATAATTGTGCTGTAGCCTATTGATATTTTTCTTTTTTTTGTTTCTGAACAATGTGTATTGTCTGTGTAAGCCTATATGTTTTTTTATTTCATATCGATTCTTTCAGTTTTTTTCAGATAATAATCTGTTTTGTTAAGCACAGTGCTAAAGCAGTATTTGGTTGCCATTCTTGAACATTTCTAATTGCATTAGGATTGAACATCAGTGTGAACTTGATATCATCTATACTATATTATTGTAGAACTGCGAACAATTAGCAATTAATTTGTACTTGTCATTTATATTTGTACTTTATGTTTTGTAGTGGATAAATGCTAGCTCATTTTCAATTTCGACTGAATAATAGTACGCTCTTGATTTTGGTTCTACTTGGACGTCCCTAACATCATCCTTGGGTGAAGAATCAGCCTATTAAACCATACAGCCATCAGCCTATTAAACCATACAAAATCCTTAATAACTCTACATGCCTTCTTTTTATGGTTTTATTTTAATCATAAAAAATATATCCAGCGCCGGCCTTAAGATTTTGCGGGCCCTGTGCAGAGAATACTGTACGGGCCCCCCATGTTACAAGTAATACCTCAAAATATCTATGGGCTAATTATAATACATAATAGGCTTGGCCTGTCTTTATTTGCGTATAGCAAATGACAGCAATGCTGTCGTTTGCAATAAGCAGCCTTGGCGTATTTTAATAAAGTATTTATTATAGTGAATTAAGAATTGAAAAGTTTAAATAGAATATTCAGCAAAATGTAAAGAAGCCTGCACAGTAATATATAACTCTGATACAGCAGTGGCAAATACAGTGGTGTACCTATGGTAATGGGTCACAGGGCCGAAGTAGCTGGGGGGCCGAGGGGAGGTCTATTTGATCACCTGTTTTGAGGAGAGAAATATTATTTGACTTGTCCAGTTTTTTTATTAAATAATTAATCGCGATTACAAATGTTGACTCAAACGAGTGTGAAACTTGGGGCATTTACACATTTTCAGGAGGAGAGGGGAGGGCAATTTGAAAAAATGGGACCCATTTCAAATTATTCAGAGTCCCCTTTTCTAACATTGCATGGGGGCCCGCAAATTGAATTTACACAAATGAACGAGTCACGCAATTGATTATAAAAATTTATTATGTTTAGAAATTCAATGACTGTAGGCCTGTTGTTTATGATTGATTGGTATCATAGGCAAGTAAATTTTTTCCGTGGCATTTGCGGGCCCCCTAAATTGGCGGGCCCTGTGTGACTGCACAGTTTGCACACCGCTAAGACCGGCACTGATATATCTTGTGGCTTGGTCCACTTGTCATGACACATTCAATATGATATAGAAAAACACTAGTCACTCTCCTTCATTTACATTGGTATTGTTTTATTAAGAGCTATGAAACTTCTAGAAGAAAATGCAATAATACTGCAATGTATTCCAAATGCTATTTTTCCAGCAAGCAACTGCCGCTTTGTTTACTTGTTTTGCATTTGTATTTTGTGTGTGTATTTAGATTCAGTACAAAAAAAAGTACTTCTTATTTCCGTAGGTTTTTATTAGACTACCTTGTATTATTATAATTGAAATTAATATTTAATGTTGTGGTATAATACCACATAGTGTATAATTTCAGACAGTGTAGTAAACATAAACTACTTTTTTGGTCTATTAAAAATTTTATGTGAGCATAATAGGGGACTGTAAGAATTATTGATCATTTCTCACACATGCTAACCTATCTGTGAGTTAGGCTATTATGAAGAATTTTTCTAATTGGTTAATACTAAATTTTATGTAAGCACGGTTTCAACATCTATTTAGGCACATAGTCTGTTTTTTCACTCGCTATTATAGGCCTATTTTTGTATTAGAGACTAATTAAGGTCACTACTATTGTTATTTCTGATTAGTGTGAAACTAAACTTAGGAATGACTATTGTTCTGATAACCTTTAAAATGTGCAGACTCTTTGAAATTGATACCATAGTTATAGGATATTTTTATATTATGATAGTTTATCACTTAAATGATACAGAAATCTTTCCATTCTAGGTACAAATTTACTACAATTATTTATACACCGTGGCCCATAAATAATGACACTATTTTGAATGCTTATAACTTAATGCCAATATTGGATCAATTAGCATAAAATTTGCACAATATATTAACAATGAACATGAAAATGTTCCCTGTAAATATCTAACCATTCGGCAAGGGGGTTAAAAATATATCGTGGTTTGAATATGACCCAATATTTTATAGCCTCATAAGCTGTAAATACTACTCCCGTCATTTTCAGACCGTTGGACTGTGACCATGATCGTCGTTATGATATATCGTTATGTCTCTATGATATGTCGTTAGCCTATAATCGATCAAAAATGTCCGAGCATAGCTGCATTAGCCCAAAGCTCTTTCCTAGGCTACAACAAGCAGCTGGGTAACAGCCAGCACTTTGGCTTTACGCTAAAGCTGCTTACAGCCCAATTACAGCTGTTTGAAGCAATTGATAATACCAACGGCTCTCTTCAGAGCCAACAAATAAATAAAAAGAAACGAATGAGTCGCTATTAGCGCAATGAATTTAATAATGTGTAAAGATGCCATAACAAACATTGATCGATGACGTCGTGTATTGGACCTAATCTTCACATGTTGTGAACCTCCAAAATATTGGGTCATATTCAAATCACGATATCTTTCTAACCCCTGCACAGAAGCTTAGATTTTTGAACGAAACATTTTCGTGTTCATTGTTAACATATTGTGCAATTTCTATGCAAATTGATTACATATCGGCGAAGTTATAAGCATTCAAAATAGTGAAATTATTTATGGGCCACCGTGTAGATGTGTGCGTAGGAAGGGTGTCAAACATGTAGTTTGAATGGAAATGGATGTAGGCCTATATATTTCCATAGCTTATATAAATTATTTCTGTGTGCTAAAATACTACTATAGTTATGACCATCGTAAAAGTTATCCTTACATATTTTAACATTGTATTTCTATCCATTAGTGTAGAAAGTTTGTTCAAATACCGTAACCCCTGTATTAGTAGAGTTTCGGTTATATAATCTATTGTTGTATGTATTGTATTGTGCTAAGTATGCTATCATGTTTGTGGATAGCAACTACTTTTAACTAAATTGACAGGATTTAGGGTCAGTTTTCAGTCAGGAGTTTAAGAGAAAACCTAAGGTTTTCTGTACATTTTACATGTAAACTATTTGGGCACAAACAAAGGAGCTCTGCTTCCATGCAGCCGAGCTTTACCGCCCTTCCGAAAACTGGGCCAGTCATTTTCCAGTTATTGAACGCAATTAACCTCCAGTTATGACATAATCTCGGGTTTACTCTATGATGCTAGTATGTCTCGCTGGCTTAGTGGTAGCGTCGTGGACTTCCAAAAATGACGTCCGGGTTTCAACTCCCGGTAGAGCCGATCAGAGAGTAGAATCTCGGACGTACAAGTGGGATCGTTGATCGATAAATGGTCGTTGATCGTTGATAGCGATATGGGTCTTAAACAAGCATCTGATGCTTCCTGACCCATATCCCCGTTATATATATATACTCTATGATGCTGTAATCGAGAAAATCTTGGCAAGACGTCATTTATTAGAGGCTGGTTCGTGTTAAAATTATTGCACTTCATTTTGGAAGTTGACAGATTATACAATACTTATTGTTAAAAATTGACGCTGTTTGTGTACAGAGAGCTTATAGTAGATATTATTTTGTAATGTTTCCATATATATGGAGAGAGAAAGGAAACTTAACGTATTTATTTTATTGTACTCAAAAGCAACGTTGTTGAAATAATTATAACAGCGTATGCTATTGATATCCGATGACGAGATAGCCAGGATTCGTTTCCAAATTTGGCTAGCTAATTGCAGTCGCTGGAGAGTGTCTTGGTTAATGAACACCCTCTGCTTCTATTATGGCATAGAAGAGTAACGCAGTCTGCTAATGCTTGCCACGCAAATGGTCTCCACAACGTGGCATTGACCAGCGACCTCATGTTTCACACGCCGCAGTACTGTATTAGACCAATGAGCCAACATATTGCAATTAAAGTACATGGTGGTTTTATTTACTTCGTTTGTGCGTGTGCAACTGTGTATTTTTGCACATGTGCTTACCAAAGTGTTTACCAAGCGAACTTTTATCTGTTGTATCCTCTTGTACTTTAGTGCCGAGTTTGGGCCTAGTGTTTCTCAACTCAATTTCTTAACTCAATTTGCAATAATTTAATTTCTCACTATTTTTACAATGCCTACTAGCTATCAATGCCATTTCTGTATATTAATTAAGACTATCAATCAACAATACTTTTAAATCAACAATCTCTTTGTACCTCCTAATTTTCTTATTCAGTATTCTTAGAATTTACGGTGGTATTGAATTATTCCAAGTAAAATAGTTCATAGGTAACCTACATATGAAGGTTACTGGTGGTGTTAAAACAGGCGTTGAAAGTAATGCTGTCTCGGTTGGATAGTGTAGTCGGTAACACGTTTGCTCGGTAAGCAATTTATTGCTTAATTGCATATTTCAATTTATTGAATTACGTGTGCAATTATAGTATGTACATGTGCAAACCAGCTTATTCAATAAAAACCTTGTAATCGTGCACGTTTAGTGTTTAATTTATTTATGAAAATATCGTCAAGCAACAGCGTAGTCGGTAACACGCTTGCTTGATAAGCAGGATGTCACGGGTTCGAGTTCCAACCAGGTCCGTCTCTGACAGTATTCATCGAGCTGGAAACAGACGTTAGCTTTTGCACACGTTCTCGTGAAGCAGGAGACCGCAGGTTCGGTTGTGACTCTCTCTGTCATCATCCATGGAATGAGAAAGCAGACGTTAAACAAGTCTTAATACTGGGATAAAATGTTACATTGATTTCTAGATGTGGTAAGGGATGACCTTTTTGATGGGATCAACTTAACGATCGATGGAGTGCTTAATAGTGAGCGTGATAGCAGACTGTGTTTCAGAATATGTACATTGGACCTGCCATTTAACAGTGCACTATTCTAGAGATGGATAGATGCTACTCTATGCTAGTGAATGTGGACACTGTCGATTGCTATTACCAAAGATTTGTGCGGATCAGGTACATGAGCTGTATATTATGAGGAATAATGCAATGGAAACTATAATCACAAGCTGAAACCTATACAACGAATCTCGATGATAAATTCGAAGAAGTAATAAAACAAAGTAAAACAAATTTGTTAATAAAACTTTTATTTAAACTAAAAAGTGTAAAATAATTTTTTGACAGCCTGAGGTACGGCATTCTTATAAGTCCCCGTATGACAAAAAACAAAAGTGTGGGCATTAACCTATAGGCTTAAGCTAATCGACTGAGACGAAAATGAACTTTTCAATATCCATTTCCCACGCTTTTATATTTTGTTATACGGGGACTTATTGGATTGCCGTACCTTAGGCTGTCAAAAAGATTATGTCATACTTTTTAGTGTATTTAAATGAAAACTTTATTTAAATGTTTTTACTATATTATAGTTTAAACTGTTAGTATTCGGAAATTTTAATGTGAATTGAATAGTGAATACCTAATAATCTCTTTTAAAATATGGACGTGAGCAAAATGAGCTTAGAAAACTTATTTGGTCCGTCGCCGAGATCTGTGTGTAAAATTTGAAGTCGATCGGAACAGTGAAAGTGAGGCAAAACGGGCGTATAAGACTTGTTTTTCTCGTCCTGATGGTGCCTTCGATGCCATCAGATCGCCTACATGAACATATTGCATTGTCATCGGGAATATGTATCGGAGAAGTGGAAGTGGCTGAAAGAGACGTTACAAGATTTCACCATAACATATCTCACATACAAGTGGAGCTAAATAAGAGCTTTACAATGATCAGAACAGCGAGGGAAATGTGGAAAACCATGACAGTCAACGATCGGAACTTGGGGGGGGGGGCAACTGTAAGAATGAGATGAAGAATAAATAAGTGTTGAAATTAAATTTAAATTAAAGTATTCCTTTATTGCAAAACAACATTAAAATAATGAAGCATTAAGAAGTTCATTATTCCAACAAAAAATAAATTAGCTATTTGGAGCTGGCCGTTAACAGTTACTGGCATTGTTTACATTTAAGCACTGGATCACGTGACTATAACTGGCCAATGATATATAATGTTATG
>JAQFZF010000442.1:0-17914 GCA_034695365.1 Enchytraeus norvegicus
CGGTGCAAGTCCATCTATCCATAAAACCGACAATAATAGAAATGAAAGGTTCTGTCCTTGAACACATGTTCTACTAGTGTTTCTTGCATCTTCTGCCTAGTGTTTGCTAGCTCTACTTTTTATTTTTTCATTCTATTATTTAAAGAAGGAGGAGAGGTTAAAATCTATTCCATAGATGCTAACATATAATATTCCAACACTAATATTTGCATTTAAATATTCCATAGTTCACAACGCGAATTGATGGATGACACAAACATAAATTCACGAAATACGGCGAACTTATATGAACAAGATGTAATCCTAATTGAGGGCAGTGGAAGCTACATTCCGTCTAATTAGACTATTGACACTTTCTCCGTCAGCTGCGCTTTTTCACTACTACATTTTTATTTTACTTTTCGTCCCTTACATTTTTTGTGCGCCAATACACTCTGGTTTTAGAATTGATGTCTATCAGGGCCTGATTTATGGGAAACGGGAGAAGGCAAGGGGCCCACCCCCACCTTCCCATCGATTTGAAATGATAGAAAAATTGTGCAATAAACCCGCGTCTTTGCTTATTTGACCCGCGTCTTTGCTTATTTGGCCACCATGATTTCATCTGACTCCCTCGATTTTGCCTTCCTTTATACAAAAATCCATATACTCCCCCCCCCATGAATTTTTTTAGATCCGCCACTGCAACCTCTAGGATATTGGCCTCGTGCCCGGGTTTTAAGCCGAGGCTCTTTGGAAGATTCTGGATTGACCCAGACACGCACTAAGGAAGTCCATTTCCGCCCAAATGTAATCCTGTATTATTTATAAAGATGTCACTGGTGCAGCAGGTAGAAATGTTGTAGTAGCAGCTGCAAAAATCTTGTTTAATTATAAAGGTACGATTATCCAATACGACATTATATATTTCTATCTTTTGTCCTGGTTAATGGGCTTGCACTGTTTCTGATCTCGATCTCTCTTCGGTGTATGATTGGCAAGTGTGTTCTGGTGATATAAAATGCAATAGTAATAATAGCCAAAGTTTACATTAGTTTCGCGGTCCAACGGACACATCAGTGACGTGTGAGCCCTGGGATTCGAACCATTGATCGATGGACCCTAGTCGAGCACTTAACCGATATGTGTGCCAAACGGTTGAGCAAAACTATCGTAATAGAAGGAATAGTCTGAAATTGTGCCGTCATGAAGGCCAGTACTGTGTTGGATGCTATTATGCATAATATGCAATCAACCAATCAGAAATTTGATATAGCTCCGTCTTACTAAGTCTCAGCCTACCATAGGCCACATCCGGTGTGGTGAGCTAAACTAGCAACAATTTGGCTTCTCTCAGCAAGAAGAGGTCGTTTGTTAATACTAAATTGTAGGAGCCATCGTGTCGCAGCCGTTAGCAAGAGGCTTTGCTGTGCTTCTCAATCAATAAAGGAAATCTTTTCTCTTGAAGACCACATGACATACTCAGATGGAGTGCACCAGTTCCGAATTTATTACAAATCTCTTCTTTTTCACCCCTTAGTCTTGGTGAAAACAATAGCTCGTTATCACAGCAGTTGCAGCAGGAGTATGTGCTGCCTATAATAATTGTGGTTTTAAACAGGCAGATGGCTCGCCTGTCTTAGCTTCAACACGTTTGAAGACAGGCCGTGTCAACGGATTAATCTAAAAACACTGTTTCTCTGCTTAGACGTGTCTTATGCGGTCTCCGTCTCCGTCTCCGTCTCATTCTTTCTTTCTCTCTCTCTCTCTCTCTCCCTGTCTCTGTCTCTGGCTCTGCCTCTCTTTCTCTCTATCTCTGTCTCTCTCTCTCGCTCTCTCTGTCTCTGTCTTCCTCTCTTTCTCTCTATCTCTCTCTCTCAAGCGGTTACGGGTTTATTGACCATATAACACGATATATTCTAAGCCCTTAGAGATAAACATAGGATTAAATTAAATTGTTGCTTCAACCTACTTGTCAGTTGTCTGCTAGCTTTAAGAGTACCATCTAACTTTGAAATAATTTCATTCCATTGCTCTCAAACTAGTTTTTACTTATTTTCTGAGAAAAACGTAAGTTATCTTTATTTTTAATCAACTACTTTTATTTTACTTGAATTATTTTCGCTTGTATCTATCAATTATTCTGTTGCCTTCTATTTATGAGAAAACTAACTCGCCATATAGCTAATCATCGTGTAGGCTAATATCTATCTCTAGTGCACTGCCAAATGGCAGGTCCAAGTTACATATTCTGAAAAACAGTTTGCTATCACGCTCACTAATGAGCATCCCATCGATCATCAAGTTGATCCCATCAAAAGGCCATGCCTTTACCACACCCAAAATGGAAACCTCTTTTCTTGGGAATATATGTTCTGACTTCTGAGGTCGTATGCCATTGCCTTTCTCAGTATGAAAATATCTGCGTTAGTCGGCTTTTACGAAACATGTGCAGTTTTCAATTGATCTATTCTCAAGTTTCCAGGATCCAACACGGGTACATCTTGTAATATAGTCCTAAAAATGTGCACATCATCTGGATAATCCGGTAGCACATTTTTTGAGTGTCCGAGTCTTGTTTCATAGGTTCACCGTTCGAATCCCATGGCTCATCCGTCACTGAAGTTCCGTAAGGCCGCGAACTGACGTTAAATTAGGCTCTAGCCTTATAACTTTAATTATACAACCCAATGGTAGAAAAAGTAGAAGATAGGTCTAATGAATATCAAATTTATTTGTCAAAGCAAAGCAAAGGAGAGAGAAAATGCATCAGTATATAGAGACGCCAAATGAAAATAATTAGACAGTAAATGAAACGTTCGCAAAGTTCACCCTCTGCCGAGTCTACAACCAGGGGCGTCTATCCCGATACCTTCATGGCGCAGCCTGCGCCATGAAAATATTTGGGGCGGGGAGTGGAAAATATTAGTAACTTTCTGAAACTGGGGGGGGGAGTGGAAAAAATCAAGTATTCCTTTACTCATAATGAGCTGAGAATGCAGTTTAGAAATAATATACAATTCCACTGTAGTGATTGTACAGTGGAGGATCTAGAAAATGGTGACCAAATTAAGTTTGAGGACTCCAAATTGTTTTTAGCTCGTTTTGCTAGCTAAATTTACGCGCTTTATTCAAGATATTGCGCCAAGCGAGGGACAATTTTCAGCGGTTGCTTCACTTTTGGTGTCAGCAATTTTTTTTTTGGGGGGGACCTTGCGCCATAAAGTTACTTGAACTTTGGGAGGGATAGACGCCACTGACTACAATAAACATTACTGTGCCATGCAACATCTGAGCTACAAAACCCAAAAGACTCACATGTACATGTATGATATCGTCAAACCACTATCATGACCTTAGTTAATGTAACAATTGTTCAAATAAAAGAAGAGCTCCACCAATCTAATCTGATTAATCAAATGCGATTAACATTTTAACACTCACATTTAAATTTCATTTTAATTCAATTCACTTTCTAGATCGTCTGTAATTAAAGAAACTGGGACATCGTAAAGTAACACGTTCGCAGAACGTGAGAAGCGATAAATGCGATTACTAATCGCGAACAGTCGTCACCGAAACGGACGTTAAACGGATGCGGAGTGAAATAATTAATTATTGATGAGACTATGACGTCACAGCTGTTCCAGTTAATTAATGAGTAGACTCGAGCACCTGCTATGTGCTGGAAAATTTCTCATTCTCCCGCAAGTTTTCTAGGTTTAGAATTATCCGGATCACAATTTCATTTGAGTACTTATATATTAGGAATATTTAAATAGTTAAGAGATGTTAAAATAAGTGATTAAAATAAACGTGCAGATTATTAAAGTAATTTCATAAGAGAGCATCGCTAACGTATTCTCTAGTACATCGTTTAGTACAGCGTAGTCGTTAACGTCACACTCTTGCTCGAAAAGCAGAATGTCACGGGTTCATGTCAAGAGTCCCAGCCGGGTCCGTCTCTGACAGCTACATTAGATACGAAAACAGACGTTAAACAGTTATTTAGCTTAATAGCTTTATCTTTTACATTTTAAATATCACTTACTTAATAATTTCGCGTAAAATTGTTGTGTGCAAGATTAATAATGTCGTAATAATGTCGTTCTCGATTATCAGCTAATTAAAGTTAATCCGTTTCATTTGAGTCCGGAAAATATATAAAGTTAAAAACAGAAGCCTGAACTTGTTTCGTAAGAGCGAGAAACACATATAGTGAGAGAGACGACGGAAAACCACCTCGGCAACCAGATCTTCACAAGCCGAATGCTACATTTTAGGTGTGGTATTGAATTATTTAACTACTTTATTATATAGCTCTTGAACTAATTCACAAACTGTCTATTTTCTTTCTCTAGCGTCTAGAGACTCTAGACTAATATTTTCATTTAGATTAAGTGCCTTCATGTACTGCACCAATTTACTGCATCATGTTTTATCCTATTAACTGATTTATGTGTTGCCTATTTGCTGTTTTAGATTGAGCACAGACGCTATGAAACCATACAACGGTGTCATCAAATTAAGCACATTGAGATTGAGAGACAGCGATGAAAAATACGAGGTGAAGCCTATATTACACAGCTCTATGTGTGAAGCTTGCATGTCTTATTGATTGGTATCCCGACAATTCACCGGATGGCAAATCATCGTAGAGACAATTCACCAGGTCAAGTTCATCTCCAGCAATTTTAAGCGGACTTTCAATTCGTCGTGAAGTGTACTCTTGTGTGAGGCTAGGATGCCAAATTGACCGATTTCGCGACAATTCACCGGGTGGAGGATCTTTGTGCGACAATTCACCAGGTGAAGTTAATCGGTAGCCATTAAGCGGGCTTTGAAATCGTCATGAATTCCACTCTTGTGTAAAGCTAGGATGTCAAATTGACTGGAATCCATACAATTCATCGGATGGCAGATCATTGTGCAACAATTCACCGGATCAAATTCATGGCTAAACTGGACACCCTGCTTATCGAGACAGACCCGGCTGGTACTCAAATCCCTGACGTCCTCCTTATCGAGCAAGCGTGTTAACGACATACATTATAACCGGTAAACATTATTAAACTCAGCACCCAAGTTATCTATCCCAGAATAATCTTCAAAGATGGCGACCAACAGTCACCCCAGATAAATGTAAAAGCCTTCTTGGTGTGAATGTGGATTCTTCTGCTAATGGAACTGGCAACAAGTAGCACGGGCCACGTCATCAATAAATCAGAGGACCTGATGAATTATTTCTTACTAGCTGTATCATTGTCAGAAACCTCTCCTACAGGCTGAACATTTTCTTCAGTTGCTATTGTGAAATGGAGTAATGTTATAACAAGCTTATAATAGAGCTAGATAGAACATTCCGAAAGAAATGATATGATAATGAATGATATGATAATGTTTTAAAATAAGCTTATTATAGTTCAAGATAGAATATTCGAAAAGAAATTATGTATGTTTTAAAACAAGCTTATTATAGTGCAAGATAGAACTTTCTAAAATAAATGATATAATGTTATAACAAGCTTATAATAATGCAAGATAGAACATTCCGAAAGAAATTATATACGGATACCATATAATTGCACCGACAAAAATAGCAAAATTTCGTTGCAAAATGCAACGGCATCTTGCTTATTAGCAAAGAAACGTAGATCAATGCAGCTAGAATTCCTTTTAGTAGCAAGGTAATATATTTCTGTAAGGCTGCAGAATACATGAAGATAGAACTAAAATTGATAAATGCAACAAGTGCGGAACTGACGTTAAATCGTTGTATTGTATTGAATAGATTGATTGAAACCAATTACCTAGGTTTTTAAAACTTTATTTAATTAGGCTCTGATGCTAATGCAATCAAAGAATAAGTTAATAGCTATTATATAGCGCACACTTAACTATGTCTTTAAAGCGCTTTTGAAAAGTGAATTGCATAGTATGCCATATTCCACAACCGATGTGGCAGGACTAATCAGCTAACATGTTGTTGTAGTATCTACAACTGTGCGGCGAATTAAATTGTTCTGATAATACTCGATTCTATTGCACAAATAAACTGCAACAACGATTACAGCAACAAGTAGAGTACTGTATCCATGACATCACATAGCACCATTAAGCAACGTATGAACGACATGAAGCAGCAGTTTGATGCAATAGAATAGCACGATGTCGAATAATGCAGCGTCGCCTAATCCGCACCTTGAGATGTGCTCTAACGGTAAATTTCAACAAACTATGCGATAGGGATATGTACGACGACATTCTCTCAAATATGCAGCGATACAAAGAAGACGAAAACACGAATTGCTCCAACTAGAACTGCTGATAAAATCGAAATTTCGTAACAATATAAGATAAAAGCAGGAGCAAGCAGAAGATATTGAATTACTTAAATGTATGCGGCGTCTAAGGAACTAGGTTAATGAAAGATTTGATCAAAGATACAGACACGAACGGTTAAAGCTTTTAAGAATTGATCAACCTTTCGAACAGGTAAATATGAAGCAGGTTCACTGGAGGGAGGAAGTAAAACAGCGGCACTCAAAATCTGAACTACCATTTGTGCAACAGCAGCCGAAACAAAAATTATTGCGAAAAAGGCAGAAACAGCAGGATCAGCAAAAGTTTCAACAGCAAGATATAAATGTGCTTGATCAAGAGTTATTAAAGAAAAATATCAGCATTAAACACGAGTGGCAGCAGCTGCAGCTAATAAAAGATCACAAACAGCTGCAGCTAATAGAAGATCATCGGCTGCAGCAGCAACGGCAACAATTGCAGCAGCTGCAGCTGAAAGAAGATCATCAGCTGCAACAGCAACGACAACAATTGCAACAGCTGCAGCTGAAAGAAGATCATCAGTATCAGCAACAACATGCTATGTTGCTGCAGAAACATCAAGAACAAAAACAGCAACATCTTCTACTACAACAAAATCAAGAAGAAAAACAACAACATCTGTTACTAAAACAAAGCCACCAACAAAAACCGCAACAACTTTCTCGATTACTACAGCAACATCAACTTCAGCAACATCAAAAACAAAACTCGAGTCGACCAAACATTTCTCATAGTGACGGTAGATGCAGTAGATCGATTCAAATTTTTGGATTATCCAGTGCCTGCCCTTTGAGTGGGGCCACTTTAATTACACTAACATTGGCGGCCTTGCCGGTGGGGGTCTTGGGCAGTGTGCCCCCTCGATCAGCGCTCAGATATTTTAATTTTCAAACCGGTTATAGCAGAATTACTCGTGATGCTACTAGAAATATTTCTGAAAACAATTTTCCTACTGATAAAGATAAACCTGGTAATGACGTGGTCAGTGACGTAGGATTGCTATGGATACCTTATGCGATATTTACTGTCGTTCTTCTTCTTTTAATCGCTTTATCGTTCATGAGATTTCACTGTCAGAGAGGTGACCAATATCGCAAGAGACAGGAAGAAATGGATGAGAAACAATCACATCCGATCTGTCCAGCTGCTAATGGAAAGCTGAAGGAAAATCTCAGCACTAGTAATCAGATTGGGGGTAAGGTCGGGGACAGATTTCAGGACAATGGTGGGGGTCAGGGCGGGGGCAATAACGGGGCCGGCCAGATTTCTGTTGGCCTCACAACAGTCCCAGAAATCCCCGATCACATGTCATTATTCCTCCAGTTCACGAAAAACACTAACTGCTCAACACCTCATGTCTTTCAACGACCTCGACGAATTACCCGCCAGTTTTCCCTGATGGAAAATGATTCTTCGGGGCCAACCAGCCGGCCTCCTGGAGTTAGGATCAAGCCCCGCTGTGCTACCTCGGCCTCCGTCGACGTTATCGACGAGCGGAAGAAAAGTCGAGATGATGTTCGGAAAAAACTTACACGACAATCGTCAGCTCAAAATCGCCATATTGCCTTCTCGTTCAACTCTAACGGTAGCATGGTAGACGTGAGGTGCCCCGATGAGGAAAGAACCCACACATTCAAACCACCGGGCGGTGATCCCCTGGGCGGGGACGACGAGGTTTCTGCCGCTGCTTCATCGGAAGTTACCGCGGTATCGGGGTTAACCGATAGGTCGAATAGGCTGCAACGCCTAGAAAAAACTTCGCTAGAAAATATGACGTCATCTAGGTTAACCGATAGATCCAATATTTTGAATCGTTCAGGCAAGACTTCATTTGAAATTACAGGTACTTCTGGGGTTAACGACAGATCTAATATCTTGCATCGTTCAGCCAAGACTTCGTTTGAAATTGCAGGTACTTCTGGGGTTAACGATAGGTATAACACACTGCATCGTTCAGCCAAAACTTCGTTTGATACTGTAGAGATTTCTGGATTTGACGATAGATCCAAGGAGATTAATGGATCAAATGCCCTGCAATGTTCAGTCAAAAGTACGGTAGAAAATACCGCTATTTTAGCCTTTTCGAATAGAAGAAGTTCCCTGCACCAGTCATTAGATAATGATAGGGTCAGGAATCATTACATTGATGGTAAAAAGATGAGTAATCACTATTCCATAGATTCTGGCGGTAATAGAATTACTAAACAGTATTCTGTGGACGGTGGTAGGTGTCAAGACACAAAACTTTACATTCAAAATGATTCAAAACTGTCGAGTAATTCTGCGAGTGAGCGATACAGAAAAAGGAGAGATAGATGGGTAAAAGGAGGGGGAGCTTACTCGGTGGATACTCCGAATGGTTTTGAGTTTAATTCTGGAAATAATAACAGATTTAATTTAAATCGTTCCCATGAAGAAGAAGTATTGGTATACAGGCACGAATTATTATAGCAATTCTTTTAATAATAATTGTTCAGCTTGAATGTTTACTATTATAAGCTTTATACAATGTACAGTGTACATTTTGTGCTTACTTTTGGTACCGGTATACATAAACAGGAACGGATTTCAGGGGGCCAGGGTCCCCTAAATCAGTGCCTGTTTATGTTCATTAACTATACGTGTCGGAAGGGGCGACTTATGCCTGTACCGCAATGAAGGGGAGAGTGTTCTGCTCCATGACCTTAGTCCCCGAACTCGAATCGAACACTAAACGCAGGGCCGGATTATGACATGTTCTACATATTCGGCCGAACAGGGGCCCCCACACTGAAGGGACCCCCATACATTATTGAAAAAAGTTGGTTTTATTATAGATTATGATACTATCATGTAAGGCTTCTTAGGAGCAGTGGCGGCACCACACGTACGGTCCACAACAGGTCGCACCATGTCAAATGACCTGGTTAAAAAGCATCCAACCTGGTGTCCGACCTACCAACCAGACCTGCCCGATTATAATATTGCTATAATTATTGCATTTTGTTATGATCGATTAATTTTTAATGACTGGCAATGACCTGGTTGCTCGGACGGGCTGGCGCCGCCACTATTCATACCGCTATAAACTTTATCATTGAAACCGCTACATAACTTTGTCACTGAAACTGCTAGTGGCTGAAACCGCTAGTTACACAATGTAACTTTATCATTGAAACCGCGACACAACTTTATCTTTAAAAATGCGACATAACTTTCTCATTAAAACCGCTACATAATTATAAACCTCTACAACGACTGTTATGTTGAGTGTACATGTAGTTGACTACAGTTCTTTGTATGCGAATCAAATATAGTTTAGGTGTCTAAGTAGGCCTAGGCGTAGGCCCTACATGTACAGTAGACCTACTTAACATATTATAATGATAATGAAGATGGTCTATGAAACCAATGATCAGTAATAGATATGTTCAACGATGTTGAACCAAAAACCAGAAACAAGAATGGATAAAGTCTTAAACAAGCATCTGATGCTTCCTGACCCAGTAAATGTTATATTATGTTATAATGGAGATTCGAGTCAAGTAGTAATGAAGCAAAGCTCCACAACCTCAAATCCTGGCGACCCCACTGTCCTCATAATTATAGCCTTGAAATTACAATTTAAAATTCCAGTACTGGAGAGTGTGGTACAGTGGTAGTTCAAATATTCATTGGATAGTTGAAGAGGATTTAATTAACTAGCATGAGACGTCTCTGTGTTATTTTTGTACATGCAAGAGGCTGCTACAATAGCTATCAATCAGTCAATCTATCAATCAATCAATCAATCAATCAGTCAATCAACCAGAAGCTTCTGTATGGCGCATCCTTAACTTAAGTCCCCGAAACCCTTTTGAACAGTGAAAAGCAGAGTAGCCTAGCCTGCCATATGCCACAACCGATGTGGCAAGAGTCGCAATTAAGACCTCTTCTACTCTGGAATTTGATTAAGCAAAGGGTCAAGTACACAAAGTTATAGCGCAGACCATTGAATAAGAAAGAAATGCCATTATACTTTAGATATATCTAAATATACTTTAAATAATCTCTGGCACAGACCACTCTGCCCTCCAATGTGGCATCTGCGCTAGTCGCCTTTTACGACACGCGCAGTATTCAGCTGGTCTAAATTCTCAAATTTCCCCGAATAAGCACGCTAAGGGACTCCCTTAACAATGGGAGGGATTCACAGGGAGCGATGCAAAGATAATTTTATTTAAAGGGATGGATTTAACTTAAAGGGAGGGAATCAAGTATAATTTAATTTAAATTCGTGCTCAAAAGAAGAACATTAAATACAAGAAAAAAGGTTTTGTTGACAAACTCTCTGATTGGTTGCGACTGCATTAAAATCTCTTGATCATCTCTTTTGTGCTTTGATTGGCCAAATTGAGACAAATCACTTGGGCAGAATCGAGCATTCAATGCTAGCCTAATTATCTTAACCAATCAGGAGACAGTTAGCATAACACATCTGTGTGCTCAGCCAATCACCGATTAGGTTACATAAAGTATAAAATTAGATAACATATGTGTCATATTTGTTTGTAAATAAATCTGTGAGTTCAAATTTATTTACATTATTTAATTTGTTTTACTTTATTTTGTGATTATATTAAACCCTAACTATGATCGGATTAGGCGTCTGTCATACTGACGTGAATATCTTTAAAAAAAATTTAAAGTAAAAATTTCCCAGCTGTAATTACGAAATCATTAAATATTTCATAATTAATCAATAGAAACTCGATTTTTTAAATTAACAATAGCCCTAACTAGTGGGATCTGGCAAACATTAAAATAGACCAGTCGAAAACTGCACGTGATTTCGTAGAAGCCGACAAAAGCAGTTACTGGTTAAGGTGACCCATCAGAAAATAAAATTATCTCCCAAGAAAATATGGCATACAAACTCTAAAGTTGTTTGCCATGGACCTGCCGTTGGGCAGTGTACTGAGAGAGAACTTTTGGCGAAATTCAATCATGATCGCTTAGCAACCATATCGTCTTGATATTTGAACCACTAACCCATTGATCATATGATTATTACAATGCCATAAATCTTGATAACTTTTATACTTGTGTATTTGTTGTTATCAAGCCGCCTGATGTTTCTAATTGACTTGGCAGCCACATTATTGTGTTCAGTGAATCGTAGCAAGAGGAAGTGTTTGTTTATATAAATAATGAAAATATTGTAAAGTGTAAAACCGGCACGACTGCCTAACATTCAATAGTCCTAACGATTCTACATCCGCTTTTACGTATACTCGGTAATAAGAAATATGCTGTTACGTTATTTGTGGTATTTTTATGTTTTAGATTTCTCTGGTTAAGTTTTAATGAAGTTTACACTTATAAAGAAGTAGGCTAAGCCAAATTATATAAGCCCTCAGGTTTTCATTTAATTAGGTTTGTTCTAAATTTCCGGCACGACTGCCTAACATTCCATAATCCTAATAATTCTACATCCGCCTTTACATATAACCGGTAATGAAATATGCTATTACGTTATTTATCCAATTTTTACGTTTTAGATCTCTCCGGTATTGTTTTAATTAAGTTTTCACGTATTCATAGTTATATTTGCCCTCAGGCTTTTCATTTAATTGGTTTTGTTCTAAATTTCAGCAGAACTGCCTGACATTCCGTTAAGTACTCTAAGTTAATTATTTCATACTCGTTTGTACTTATAATTGGCAGTAGGGTAACAATTAAAGGTAGATTTAATTTACTAGAACTATGTCAATTTATCACATGGTCAATTTAATTTTGATGTTTGGTTAAGGATTTAATTTTTATTAATAATTTACTCAAGATTGATTTTTTGGCGTGTATAGTACACCGTCTTACATATCAAGAAACTACAACTTCTGGTTTGAGATCATGGTTATTAATTGACCTCTAATATGTATTTAATGTTTTAGAGTATGGAGGCTGAGGCGATTCATTCATACAGCCCTGCTAATAAAGATGAGTTAGAATTTCATCAAGGTGATATAGTGAAGGTACGTATGCATCATCAATTTAAAATAGCATCGGCCAATAATAATAGTGTATGCTATTGATTTCTCCAGATGGCGAGATAGTCAGAATTCATTTCCAAATTCTGCTAGCTAGTCGCAGTCTCCAGTTCGTGCCTTGATAAATGTACACCGGCTTCTGCTCAGCCATTATAGCAATGGAGAGTAAAGCAGCTTGCTTAAGGCTTTCAGCTCAAATGTGGTCTTAAAAACTTGCATTGAACCCGCGACCTCATGATTCAGAGGCCGCAGCTGTGCCATTGGACCACGGAGCCTTTACGTGATCCAGCGTGGGCCTGTGTAAATATGTTTTTTACTTCTTTAAATATTCTTCTTACTTTTAAAGTAGTAGTCTATATCAAGCGTCCGGGACACAGCGCGGGAAAATTTGTAGGCCAAGCTATTTAATTTACAGGTTCAAAAATAAAGTCTTTGACTATAACTATAGCTTTTCCTATCTATAATTCTTACATGATCAATCCATTAAATAGCCAACTTTTGATTCCGTTAGTTTAGTTTATGATGCAACCATAAATAGATTGATATGTTCGCCTTCAAAATAGAGCTGATGTGCCTTTCTGAAAAAATATGGCTTGTTGTTTTGATATTATTTCATAGATACTGAACATAGACAACCCTGATTGGTTGGTTGCTGAATTGAACGGTGCTACAGGTCTCGTTCCAGAAAACTACATTAACTTTCATCTGCCTCTGTAAGTTATACTAGCCTATTAGGTATTAATATTAAATGGGGCTGGCGACCTTGCTGCAAGATTAATGACAATTGTCGCTGTAATGCCCAGTTGGTGTTTAGATGTCATGACTTTTCATAACTAGTTTGACAAGAACTTCAATATTAATCAGCGATCAATATGGCCGAGTTTACAGTCGGTTAATTAATGTATATAACATTGATGTCTATGTTTACCATAGTAATTACTTAGTGTGACGTACTATTGTTACTTTATAAAACATTTAACACCACAATTAACGGCGCTGTGGATGTTCATTTTCTTTATTATATTTTCACGCAATTGTACGCCGGAATCATAAATGTTAAATTATCTAACACAGCTTACTTGAAACATTTCTAAGTGTTTTTATGAAATGCTGCTCCATGCAAAGAGTCACTAGTGCAACAATTAATGTTCAGCGTAATTTAAGGTCAATTAATCAGTCGGCCAAAAGCCAAAGTCATTATGGTCACCTAGTCAGGAATTTTCATACAAACAGACTATTCATCGTATGAATTTGTCAAATAAAATTCTGAGGAAGACTTCAATTATCAAATCTGCTGAGCAACCTTTCGGCTGGCATTTGTTGTCTCTGCTAAACTGACGCAGTCGACGTTGAGTACAAAGCTCCGTTTTTCTGAATTCACTTGGAGAATTTGTTCAAACTTACTCAAGGATTTAGAGAAACTTAAACTTGGTTTAGAACTATAGCTATAAAGGCACTCGCCAGGAAGAATTTCTAGATCTCTAAAGATTCTCTATGTTAAGCGCACTATTTTTGAAATCAGGGAAGCCTATCAAGTTTGTAATTCCTAAATTATTAAAGTTAAATATTGATTCCTGAAAACTTTACCAAGACACAGGTGTAGCATTTGGTTGAAGTTAATAATACTTTGGAGATACCTTACCAGGACACCTAACACAATCATTTATTTTATAAATTATTGCTCAACTTATGTCATCTATTGCAGATGGTTTATGCCGATCACAAAGCTGGACGCTGTGAATATGCTGAGGGATCGTATGGGAAATGGTTTTCGGCATGCAGAGGGAGCTTTTCTCGTTAGACCCAGTGAGAAGAGTCGTAATGATCTGTCTATATCTATGCGGTATGTTGTCATATTACTCAATAATAAATAATATGAAAATAATAACAGTAAAAGTTTATCTATATACTAGATATCTCAGTGGTACTTTTCGGAACATTGAAGATCAAGTAGTCTAGCCTGTCATAGGCCACACAACCTATGACGAGGCCTCCCCAAGCCTGGAATTTTAGTGACAAATTGATGTAGTACACAGTTCTGGATCATAGCCCAAGCCATGGGACCGACTTCTCTGCCCTTCGCTGCAGCATCTGCGATAGTTGACTCTTACGATATACATGCAGTTGTCGCTAGGTCTATTCTCAAGTTTTGACCACAACATTGGTAAATAAATATTGAGCATTGTAGGTGTAGGATATGAGACGTGCAACACTTTAAGATCCTACTCTCTGACACCCGTGGGTAGTGATGATATTGTATTATATTGGATTTTATTGTATTTTATTTTGTATTATATTGGATTGTATTGTATTGTATTGTATGCTTAGGATACAAGATGTGCAGCACTTTAAGATCATATGCTCAGACACTGGGAGTTATGGTAAATTGTATTGTATTGTATTGTGTTGTATTTTATCGTATATTGTATTGTATGTTTAGGATACTAGATGTGCACCACTTTGAGATCCTACGTTCAGAGTCTTTAGATTCTGGCAGTGATGGTATAATGGTATATTATATGTATTGTATTGTAAATTGTATTATATGTATTTTTTAGGATATTGTATTGTATTGTATTGTGTGTGCAGGATACGAGACGTGCAGCACTTTAAGATCCTACGCTCAGACACAGGCAGCGATTGTAATGTATTGTGTTGTATCTATTGTATTATTTGTATAGTAATTGTATTGTATTGTATTGTGTTGTATTTGTAGGATACGAGAGGTGCAGCACTTTAAGATCCTACGCTCAGACACAGGAAGTGAGTATTTTCTATGGAGGACCGGTCCCTACTTCACCAGTATCACACAACTCATAGAGCACTACCGGTACGAGACCGTCAGTAACAAGGAAAAAGCTTTACTGCGTGACATGAACCTGGTTTGATTCCATTTTCTTTTTCTACGCATGACAGGGTTCCCACTCTCTGGAATGTCAGGAATGTTATTTTGTGTGAAAAATCGGGGAATTGTCATAGGATTATGTTTTTTGTTTGGAATTTTTAATTTCATGGGAAAGCGTCGATAGCACGAGATGTTGATCGGGATGATTCGGGATAGTGCAATTTGAAGACTAACAAGCATTTGTTGAGCATTTATAGGAAATCTACATGCATTTCTTGCTGCAGTTCATCTGCAAATTGTTTGCGATTAACATTTCTTACTAAATATTGGTAAGAAAATAATTATTGCATGCTTAAAGTCCAAGCGCATCATGTGCATGCTAAGTTGGAGGTAAGGGGTAGGTGTAGGGGGGAAGAGTCGACCACTAAAGCTATCACCGCGCTGTCTGGAATTTTAGCAACAAATTATCTGGAACGTCGGGAGAATTTACTTCAAAGGACAAATTGGTGTGGGAACCCTTCATGACAATCGAAAGTGTTTACCTGGTTTTCTTTCTTAGTTTCTGTTTTGGATTTTTCAAGTTTGCTATCCCACTGGTTAATCGTGCTTTTACATTGAGGAGTGCGATGTTATTATGTCCCTGACATCTCCTTCTGGTGAGGAACCAGACGTTAAATCCTCATTGTAAATATTGTATTGTTTTGTATTGAACCTAGATTCTCATAAGGTTGTTTAATTTTTTATTATGTGAAATAAAGTACACCGTGTCTTTTATAAGTGAGACGCCTGTTATATTTTACAATTAAATCGTAAATAGTGCTTCGATCAAAGTGTAGTTTGCCTGCCATAGAGAATGACCAATTCTACCACATGCTGTAAAATTTCATCCTGATATTTTTAGAAACAAAAAAGTTATTGATATATTAGGAGGACAGGGGTACCATGACAGTTTTCCAGTATTGAATTATATCATCTGGCTGATGTTAACTGTATTGTAATCTGTGAACTGATTACTGTTTAAATTTCAGGCATATTAGAACAATCAATTTTATCGGACATCATCATATTTTGAAATCATATATTTCAAAACAAAGAACTTATTGGTATTTTAGTATGATAGGTTTAGACAAATTATTCAGTTACACAACGTCTTGCAATGTTAAATAAAACATGCTTTTTTCAATGTTTGTCTACTCCCATCATACGCAGATATCAATAACTTTTTGTCTTGAAAGATATGCTTTCGAAATTTTAGTGATGTTGGATAGAATTTATTGTTCTACTGTACTGGATAATTTCACATTAATCGGTTCACAGATTACAATTTATTTAACTGCAGTCAGATGACGTCATATAATTCAATACTGATAAACTTGTAATGGATTCCTGTCATTCTAAAATATCAATAACTTTTTTGTTTCTAAAGATATTGAAATGAAATTTTATAGTATGTGGTAGAATTTGTCCTTCTTTATGACAGGAAAATTTAACAGGGATGGAAGCACTAGTTACAATTTAATTGTAAAATATAACAGGTGGCTCACTTATAAAAGACACGGTGTATAAAATTAAATAAAAATAAAAAACATTATATCAGATTAATGTGATTTTTGTTTCTACAGAGCCAGGTACATGCAAGCTATGATTTCACAGCCAGATCAAAGGAGGAGCTGACTATATATAACGGTGATGCCATCACGGTCTTGAAGATTGAAGATAAGGATTGGACATTAGGACAGGTTCAACGGGATAACAAAACTTATCGGGGACTATTTCCCTCTAATTATGCCTCCTAATTGACTTCAATTATACCTCATGATTCACTCCAATTATACCTGCTAATTGTCTCGATGTATGACCCCAAATTGACTTAAATAATGCCTCCTAATTTGTCCGTAATTATCCCTCATCTATCTATCTAGTGCTCTGCCAAGTGGCAGGTCCTGGGAGTCCAATTCCTCCTTAACTCTCTATCGCCAGCTTTTTGTTTCGTGACATCATATGTTCCGCGACATCATATGTTCCGCCTTCTCTTAAATCATGTAACATTTCTGCACAACTTTATCCTATACCTCATAATTAACTTTAATTATCCTTCATAATTGACACTAATTATGCCTCCAAGTGGACTCTAATTATGCTTCATAATGATTCCTATTATGCCTCGTCATTTCATCATTATGCCTATTAATCCATTTGTACCTCATAAATAAATGTCAATTATGCCTCTTAATTTCCTCAAATAATGTCTAGTATTTCCCAAAATATTACCTTATATTTCACTCATATAACACCTCTCATTTCCTTCAAATAATTTCTCTTATTTCCCTCGATTAATAAATATTCATTCATTTTGATAATGTCTTATCTTTCCTATTATGTTATGCCTAAAATTACATTTCGCTATGCCTTCTAATATGTATCAGAATGACGGCTAATATTTAGAAAACTGAAATAACTCCTGATATGAAGTTATAATGCTGATAATCTGCTTATCATCAGAATTCAAATTGTTTATTGGTTTGTGCTATTTTGTGTGAGCTGGCTTATACAATTATAATTATCTGACTTGTGTGTGATACGTTTGTCGGATATTGTGCAGTTTTCGAATTGTGGCAGGGGGAGTGGGAGGCTCCCAATAATCTCGCTGCCTCCCAAAATAACCAGTTTTGATAACCAGAGTTTTGTGGGACCTGCAGACTCTCTAAAAATTGTAAGATTCTAAATTTCGCACCCCCCCCCC